>JAHWFO010101147.1:78501-101821 GCA_023313115.1 Rhysida immarginata | reverse complement strand
TTTAAAAAGTACTTATTTTTGCATTAACAGTCCTTAAATTTGACTCTCTATTTTATGGTCATTAAGAAGTACTTATTTATGTATATTAACATAAAACTTTGTTTTTTTGTTTCTTTAAAAGATTTTTTCAGAAATGATAAATTTCATTTGTTTCCATAGGGGAAAGGGGAAGATTTGCTGAAGCAAAGAGCGACATTCTATTCTTCGCAAAGAATCACGTTTGCACGAGAGATACATTACTAAATCTCCAGTAGAGATGAGCCAGTTTCCCCACTTCCATTCTCACGCTGAGTCAATTATAATCTCGCAGGAGTGTTTTGGGAGAGACTGGGCTTCCGGTTCATCTGTAGGTATTTGTAAAATACTGCTAACGATTCTTTGGTTAATGCAGATATGAGAGTTCGCTCAAGGGAAGTCTACCCAAAAACCACGAATTCACAGCCTGTATGAACTTTTCCTGGAAGCTACATAGATATAAATATTTAGTAGGGCTAGGGAGAATATAGTTTCCATTGCTGGGTTGAATGAGCCTTATTTCACGACCAAACAATTGAATGTTGATATGAACCCAATTGCATATCAGTAGCTCGACTGCTACAGAGCAGTGTTCGCGATTGATGCAACTTTTCCGTAATGGCGGGTTATTGTATTTTATGCATGTATAATTACAGATCAGTGGTTCGCACAACTCCTTTACTGCGCAATGACATCAAGGATACCAACGAAGATTGGGACAGTAAAGCTAACAAAGTTTGTTTGTGCAGTGTATGGCTGCAACAATCATTCAGACAAGGCAAAAGAATTAAATATTCATTTTTGCTTGCAAAAATTCAACCCAAAAAAAGTTAATTTCTTGTTCCATGTCTATTGTATGATTATTATTAGTTTTTATAATGCTCTCCTTAATGTTTCCTTTTGCAATCGATATCCCTGACGTCACTTTTCTCCCTCGCAGGAAAGCCAACCCTGTGCAATGCGAGACTTTTCTTTCTACTGACCTTGGATGAAATCATGTCCGATACTCTGCAGGAATACAGACATGATCTCATCCAGTCCAGGGGATTTGTATGGTTCAAAGGAGTGAATTGCCCATAAAATTGGTTGTGATGTGATAATTTCTTGGGCAGCCTTCCAGTTTACCCAAGTTGTCCTGACCACAGGACCGATGAAAATTAGGGATTATTAGGGATGAATAATATCTCTAGGAACCTCCTTGATATTTTTGGTGTTCACCATTTGTCTTTTGGAGAGTACCAATAAGTGTTGGTTGTTTCTCTTAAGAATTGTATTGAGTCTAGCTCCTTCAGCAGTTTTTTGACTTCCTTCACATAACTTTCTCGACGAGTTACGTTTAGCTGTTCTAACAGCTTTATTGTACTCACCGAGTGTAATTTTCTACAACTGCTACTTGTTGGTTCTTTTAGCACACTTGAAAATTTCCTGACTTAATGTGGCCTTTTAAGATATAGTGGTAGTATTGAAAATGTTGAAATGACAGGAGCTTCAAGCAACCATATCATCAGGTCATCAGAAGTACACGGATCATTTAGAAAAATAAAGAGAAAGGGCTCAGATAAGTGGAAGAATGAAAATATTAATTTATTCACAGATAAAGGGGAAAAATGGAATGTAATCTTTTTAACTTTAACAACGCTGTTGCTCAATTTGCAGGAAAAACAAAAGCTTTGAGAAGTGTCGACCATTTTATTAAATGCAAAGATGGGAGAGAAATAAAAGAATTGAAAAAAGAGCTATAAGAATTAAATTCAGACATATCTGATAAGCAATGGGATTGAAAAAAAAACTATGAATGTTTTATGAATAAATGCGAAAAAAATGTTAAATTAAAAATTATTTAATTTTAATTAATTCATGTATAATTAAAAATCCTTAAAAATCTCTCAAAAGTCCTTAAGAACTCCTTATTTCCAATTTGTAAAATTGAGTACGAGCGAGAATCTCGCGATAGCGTGGTCACGTGATGGGAAGTTCCACTGACACACTGAGGGGTAAGCAATGTAGAAATGGAGGAGCAAGCAATGACGGAATAACTTTACTCGATGGAGAAATAAAGAAGGCATACTTGCCCTGCAACAGCTACTTATAGCTGAAATTTCGTTTCGTTATAACCGAAGTTATTTATATGTTTGGAAATGCTAATAATTTCGGGACTTCTGAATGAGTTCGTTATATGCGGAATTTCGTTATAACGAGTTTTTACTGTACACATAAAAGTACAATAATTCTTCTGTTGAAAGTACTTTGTCAGATTTGTATTTTAGAAGTTAGCTATTGGTTCACTTTAGCTGAGATACCCTGTATATGCTAGGGAACAGTCCCTGATATGCAAGCAGGTATATAAATTTTACACCTATGAAGCCAGACTGGGACATCCTGCATAATGGTAAATGTAGTGCTGTTCTTTACCAGCTTTTGGTCACAGTTATCATATAAATTAATGAAGAGTCTTATCAACATAACTTGATACAATGTTTATCCTTTAAGAACAAAATAGTGCTGTTACCAAATGGCTTTATTATGGCATTAAGTAATTAATCGGCTCATCTTTGACATGGTAGTGCATCGGCACAATTTCAACCAATTTTCAATAGGACTTAATAAAATGACTCTTCATTTGTCCTACAAAGCTGTTTCTAGAGATATGTGTTGATGTGTTCTATTTCTAGTTCATCCTTAATGATCTTAATGATCTCTGAATGCTGAACAGGCCATTCAAACAGTTCCACCTTATTTAAAACAAAAGATAGCATGTGCAGGTCTGGTTTTTTTGTGTGGCGGGGGGGCTTAATCATTGTCAAAGAGTCAGTGGTCATTTCCATAATCAGGGCTTGAAATTCAGGGCAGGATGGCGGGATTCTCGCCCAAAATTTTAAAATCTCGCCCAAGAAAACTTTCAGGAGGGGAGTTTCCCCGCCCGTGAAATTTAATCATATTAAATGTTTTTATTTTGTTTTTTCTTTATATCTTACAATATAAGTTTTGGATACGAATCTTTTCCGTCCATAAATCATTAGATTATGGGTTTAATTTGTCGTCAGTCATTATTGGTGAATTTTTTTCATGGAGATTTACCTTTGAACCATGAAATTTCGCTAGTTCCAATCGTCACCGTTGCGGTATCGTCAAGAGAAAAATAGGAATTTATTGTGTAGCTCATAGATTAGCATTGTGTTTAGATGATCCTTCAAAATCGTGTCCAGAGATTGCTAAATATCAAGACACTTTAAAATGCATTTTTATATATTTTTAGTGGTATTTAATTTTGCATAACGTAACGGATTATATAGAGTAAGGCAGGAATAAAAGTCGAAACCGGTTGGTTATCTAATTTTTACCAAACATGCTGTACTGCAAGGTCACAATCCGTTATGTTAATAGCTACGGCGTAGAAGAACCTCACATCAATGACTATTTAATTTTTTGTTTATTGAAATATAAGAATTTATTACATTTATCTTATGACTGAGTTTTTGGTATTTTATTATTTTTAACACATTTAATTTATGTACAAAACTTAAAATTAAAATATTTTGAAAAATCACTTGTATAACCTATAACTTATTGTCTCCCTCCCAAACAGTTCAACTCCCCCTCCATTTACAAACATAGGAGGGGAGGATCCCCTCCATGAAAAATTTGAATTTCAAGCCCTGATAATACTGCTGCAGGTCCAAGGATCTGAGATTTAGTTTGTGGTTTTTGATAGAATTATTAATTGGTCTCTGTCCCCCTCCATGAAAATCAACCTCATATCATTATGAGCCTCCCAGAACTAATAGTAGGAAAAAAACAGCCAGAGAAAAATTGTTCACTAGGCTATTACCATCAGAATGGAAGAGTGTGCCTTATGTCTCATCACTGTAAGAATAGCTTGCCTTAATTATTAAGCTGGGATAACACAAGGGAAATGCTATTATGAGCTTTCTTTTAATGAAGTCTTAATCTTTGTGAGAGTGACAATGATTGGAATAAAAAGTAAGATTTTTTGAGAATGAAAAAAAATAACTTTGCATATAAATAGACATTTCTAGGTGTAAACATTTCTGGTTGTAGTCATAAGTTTAAAAAGGGATACCATTAATAATATTCATGAGCTTTGAAATAGTTTCAATTTCCTTCTTTTGTAGAAAAAAAAAGAAAAACAAAGATGCTACTAAAGCCTGGAATGTTATCGGAAAGGATAAAATGGCAGAAGAAGTTCTACAACAGCCAGCAAAACCTTTACCAAGAACAAAAGCACAATTAGCTTTTGATCAAATGCAACAGAAGCGAGTAAGTTATAAGTAATTGGAAGTAAAGTTTCAAATCAATAAATAAATATACAAGTACATAAATATAAGTTTTATTTGTCCTTCTTTTTACAGCAAATGGAGAGAATTATTGAAAAAGCATCCAAAACGCACAAACAGAGAGTTGAAGAATTCAACAACCATTTGGATAAACTAACTGAACATTATGACATTCCAAAAGTCAGCTGGACAAAATAAAACATTTTCTTCTCTTTGAAAATAGGACAGCATGTTTAATAATTTATTCATTTCCAATCTGAATTTCATTTTCAACAAATTCATAAATGTCCTAGAATTTTATGAATTAAAACAATTAATCCAGTGAGAGAGAACAGAACATTTAAACTGAAAATGGCCATAAGCAAAACATTAAAACAATATTTCACTCACTATGGTGGAGAAAAAAATATAATCATATATCATATTTTTTATAAGTGGATTTCTAATTAAGTTGGAAAAGAGCACTGGTTGGTTTTTAACACTACCTAGTTGAATAAATATGAGCTCCAGTTGTTCCTAAAGTAAAGAGAGCAAGTTAAAATTATTATTTTTTTCCCCCATTATTGTCTGAAAAAAATGTGATAATAAATATCTTAAGATAATACCATACAAAGTGAAAAAAATGTGAATGTTAAATATTGGTACAATTTTGCCTAACATTTTTAAAAATGCAATATATCTATTTAAATATTAAAAAAAAAAAAATACTGCATCAAGAAATGTCTTCTGTGGCATTATTTTTGAAGAGAGTTTTTGTTTTAAATTATTTAAGGTGAATCTTATTTGGTGTCCCTGCTCGATTCATGAACAATGTTAACTAATTACTTAAAAGAAAATAAAGCTCATTTTTTTTAAGCTGACAGTTCACCTTGAGTTTTTCTCCTTCAGTCACACACAAATGACCTTTACCTTCAAAATTACATATAGTACATAAAAATACCTGGAAAATGGAAAAGATTTTATAAATTGTCTAAAAATTTATGTGCAATTCACGTAATAATTTTAAAAAGCAAATGTTAAATTAGTGATCCATTGTAAATGAAAATTTTTACTGATATTAATAAAATAATGATGCTTATTAGAATGTTTTCTAACGAGATCTCTTAAACCTTTAAAATAATCCACAGATGAACTTATCTTATTCCCTACAAGTCTAGTACAGTGCTCCCTCTATATAACACCAAATTTATAATGGCAAGTCCATATAACTTTGGCATTATGTAGAGTGCTGTTATATAGAGGGAGCACTGTATCAAGATTTGGGTTTTGTAACAGGATCACAAAATCCTATGCCTTCGCAGCTACCAAATAAGTGCTTACACAGAGTTCTGGAACGTACTGGTCTTAACATTGCCAACAGATGCACAAGCATATCAACTACCAGTTATGGAACTATTTAAATTAGATTCTTTTAACTATGTAATAATTCAGCTTTGTAGTTAGATTATTTTAGTTGATAAAAGAGTACAGAGTGAGCAAAAAACATTACTGGATTTTAAATAGTTATAAAATCAAAACCGCAGACACATTTACTCAAAAATATTCTACTACCAAGCCTGTTCTGAAATGATAGAACGGTTTCATTGAGAAAGGATGCATCTGTGGTTACAGAAAGGGACACTAGTGTGTAGTCTGGTTTGCTCTCGCAGCCTGTGCAAAAATCGAGGGTCGGGAGGAAACTGGTGTGCAGGTCAGCAGCACCCACATACGTGTGCCTGCATCCTTCTCGTGTTGATTGGATTTCAACCTGAAGCCTTTTTATGCAGCCCCAAGAAGTCATCACCTAGATTTAGTAGATAGAGACCTACACTTCTGCACCCCTACAGGAATTCGTCACTGAAGTTGTAAGCTCAATCACACCGGATATGCTATATAGAGTGTGGGCCAAGTTAGATTATTGCATTGATGTCTACCAAAAAATAGGATGGGTGTACTTTGAATGTGTGTGTGTTACAGTCACACCTGAGTATAACTATTTTTGGTGCTTACAAAATGATATCACTATAACAGGGTTATTGTTATATTGAGGGGATATTATACCGGGTGGGCCATAAGCCGTGCATCAAAGAATTACGTGAAGTGTGATGTGAAACAATGTAAAATCAGCAAATGGCGAGCATTTTGAGCATTTGTGATTGTACCAGCAACGTGTTTCTTAGTTCATTAGTTAAGCTTGGTTTTAATAAAATAACGTTTATTATTATTAGAATTGTTTTAAATGCTTTGGTGTGCGACTTACGGCCCACCCTGTATTTCAATAAATTTTAATCTACCGTGTGTCTCAAAAGTCACGTGCCAGATGGATTAATTGGTTGCTTTGATTTTGTAGGTGAAATAGTGAAGTAGAGGAATAATACTGACCAGGGCAGAGGGGGCATATCTGCTGGCATTTGTGATTCAAGATAAACTTTTACTGACTTCTGTACTTAAAAATATTAATTTTCACAAAAATGTTTTCATATTACTGTAACCATGCTTCAGTTTTCGAAAGTAAATGGTAACTGAAATGTTTGTGCAGAGTCAGGCTTTAAAGAGTTAACATATAGATAATTTTAGTGAAATAGAATAAATATATTTAATTGATGTTATGTGTCAATTTTTATACCATATTTAATATTCTATTAGTTAAAAGAAAAATATTGCCTAGTCAGATATGTAACACAGCATCAGTAACTATGTTAAGTTATAATTAATTCTATATTATTAGCAACTGTTCAATTTGTTATCAAATTGGTTATTGTAAAATTAGATATCTCAAAAGAACAACAAGCAAATTAAATTCTTTTGTATGCAAAATTAGATAGCTACAATTTTGTTTTGAACTATTGTTATATCTCTATGAAATGAAAGTTTTTCTATATATATCTTGTGTTAGAGCATCATTTATTTCTGTAAGTGATCCATTTGGTTTCACACTGTTTGAATTAAGTTCTTTGTTTCCAACTTAAATCCTCCTGAAAGAATTATCTCTGTAATCATCTGAAAGAAGTAACATTTCTAAAAAGATATTGATTAAAACACTTTTGTTTATAATGTATATTTGCATTAAATCAAAATCCATCTTCTTCCTCCACCCCCCTCGCCTCCATAGATACACACACACCCCTACACCTATGATGTCTAATTTTTAACTATCATTCTGGAAAGTCAGGGAAAGCGAAGGAAGAAGGGCTATTTTCATGCATTTGTCAGGGAAATAGATTTTACTGGAGACATTAAGTTATCGAATAACTGATTAATAACTGGGTGTTTCATTGTATCATATAAGATATTTAAAAGTCGATATCATTGAATGCCATTTCCATCCAATCAACTATCAACTAGGTATTGACTACCAACTAAGAACCAATAGAATTGCTTGAACTGCGAAACAGTGGTTTTCATGAGTTTATTTAAGCCATGTAGCTCAAGTGCTGTTAGACAATCTTCTGACAATCGTCAATCTTATTTTTTTTTCATAATGTGGAAGACCTCTTTGGGTTAGTCAGGCTTCTTGCCTATTTCAGTGTATTTCATGTGGAATTTATTCTGGTAGGGTGAGCTTCGTGAAAGCACTGCTTTCGTCCCACCCGAAGAAATGTACACTTCACTGTTCGATTGTCGTGCTGTCTTCAGTTCACATTTTGAATAGTCCATATTGTTAAAATTCAGCGGAGGTAAGTCTGTTCTTCAAATTTTAATATTATTATTAGTAGTAGTAGTAGTAGTATTAAGAGGCATGTTCAAGAATTTTTGCCTGCTGGTCCGTAAGTATTTTATTTGTCAAGTGATTTTCAAAATTTTCTTTTTGTATCTGATACTTAAATTTATTTGTCCAGTTACGGACCAAGAGGCAAAAATTCTTGAACAAGCCTCGAAATACTGATACTAATACTAATTTTATATAATGTTTGAATTAATAATAATAATAATATTAAAATTGTCTGAAAAGCTGTTGTAGAGACATGTTTTTATAAAAAAAAATTACGATTTGGTCAGGGAAATGAGACAGTCGATGTCAGGGAAAGGAGATACAGATTTTCTGTGGGAACCCTGAACTATCCATTACAGGAATAAACAGATGAATATGGCCCCATACGTTTTTCATTGAGCTGACTAACCATCTTTAATTGGCAACAATTGTCTATACAGGGTGTCCCTAAATTATCTGTACAAACTCTGGGAGGCACTTCCTGACAGGATAAGGAACTGTAAAATGTCCAGTGAAGATTCAAAACGTCACTCTCCCACCATCATTTTTGCAAGACCAATGTCACTAACTTTAGCAGTAGAAAATGAACAGAACATTGATAACCATACCAAGTTTTGACGTCACAACAGCGTATCCCAACTGCTGCTGACAGTTGCTGATTGCCCACTGAATATTGTATTAGATTTTTTTATACTGTGGAGGACCTACCCCCTGCAAAATTATGCATTTTCGGACATATATTCACTGGCCATTTTTTGTTCCTTGTCTTACCAGGAAGTACCTCCTAAAGTCTGTACAGAAAATTCAGAGACACGCTGTATATAACAAATTAAAAACAATTAGACATTCTTAAAAATATCCCTCCGGTTATTGTATTTTTCATACAAAATGGAGGGTTATTCCTCTATATACTAAAAAACAATTCTACTTGTATACTGTATATCCTCATCTTTTCCAGTGTTCTGATAAATCTGTCATTCTTGCGGTAAGATTTTGTAATTTTTCTTTTGCAAATTTACATATATTAAAACAAGAGGGATACGTGTGGAACATACATAAAATACAGATGAAAAGGGAACTAAGCATTCTTCAACTTCCACATCATCATTTTCTATATAATCAACTAGCATTTCCTTATAGGCAGAATCAATTCCATATGTATTACTATAAAGATTACATCGCTCTAACAGTTCTTTTGCTTTTGGATTCTCTTTCATTACAACTGTTGCTTTTGCTTTCTCTGTTTTGACATTGGAAAAATGAAACCAATTTCTTTTAGCTGTAGTAGCTTTATGTGGTTTGAGCTTTGTTCCATATTGAATTTTAGGATAACATGTGTAAGTTGGATCTGCCATGTTGACATCAACAGCATCATTCTTTATGTCCTCTTTAAGTGTTTTGGATTCAATGGCAAATTCACTGTCTACTGGATAACCACATGTGACACTAAGAGCTCTAGTGAAACCTTTGATGGGATCAATGTTGCCTGCAAAATGCAGTAACTGAAATGAAAAAGGAAGAAAGTTTAAATTAAGATGACAATTCAACCATCATTAACATTACTGAGGTATTTATATTTACAAAAACTTTAAATTTACCATGTTCAGATAATCTACATATTCACCATCTGGAGAGAAAATTAAAAAGAATATTTTTTTAAGATGACCGACTCTGTCAAATGGTTCTTTGGAAAATGGTGCGAGTTCTTTGCTAACCTCACTGCTAAACCACCAGTTTACCTATAAGAATTGGAGAGAATAAATCATTTTGCGGAATTTTTGTCTTTAAAATATATACTGTAAGTATTCTACTATAATGCGAAACATTTTGACCTGGCCAGGGGGGAGGGGGCAGTCGTTGTAGCACTAATTTTTCCCTCTTGTATAATGTGATCCCACAAATTTAGGTGCTTTTTTTCAAGTCAAAATGTTTTGCATTATACAGGGTGATCCAAAAGTCAGTAGACTTTTTAAAACCTTATACGTAATTATTAAACTAGTTATAATAAAACGATGTGGTTTGCACAGAAATGCTCAGAAACACAGGGGATTTTTGTTTTTAATGAAAAATATTTTTTTTTATATTAGTTACATTTTTGACCAAAAGGTGGCGCTAGAGTTTCATGTAGAATACCATCTTATCATGCGTGAAATAAGCAGATGAGTTAATTGCGCATGATCTTGGCTCTAAGAATGTTATTTTGATGTTGCTTTAAGAAACGCTTCGACACAAGCGATTTTCGAAGATTCAAGAAACTGAATTTAAGACTAATTTAAAACTCCAGCGCCACCTTTTGGTAAAAAATGTAACTAATACAAAAAAATATATTTTTCATTATAAACAAAAAATCCCCCATGTTTCTGAGCATTTCTGTGCAAACCACATCGTTTTATTGTAAATAGTTTAATAATTATAAGGTTTTAAAAAGTCTACTGACTTTTGTTCACCCTATAGTAGAATACTTAAGGTAATATTATATTGAGTTAATTAAAGACTGTATTTAATTAATTGCCATACCCTCTAATTTCAATGCATCTAAAAGAATGAGTATAAAAAAAGTTTTATCATGGGTATATGAAGGGAAAGATATTTACCCACACAAATTCCTATTCTGGTTGTATTAATCAAAACTTCGTTTTATAAGTGATCCTGCAATTTATTCAGTTTTCATATCTTTCAATTATAAGCGTATAATACAGGGTGATTCAGTCAATTTCTGACCATTTCACTCGAATGACGCGCATTAGGAATAAACAATTGAAAGAATATGAGCGCCATATCGAATTTCTACATAGTTGGAGTTTGTATTGTTGCAACGACGCTGCATGAAAATCGTATTGTTGAAAAATGGCACCCGCTTTATCAACAGAGCAGAAATGCAAGGTTGTCGAATGGTATTTCGAGACAAAATCACCTGTAACCGTGCAAAGAAAGTTCCGGAAGGAGTATAAGTGTCGAGACGCACCAGGCAGGCAAGCAATCATGGATTTTGTCAAGCAATTTCGTGCCACTGGATGTGTTAAAGGCAAGAAAAAAGGTGGGAGCGAAGCTCGTGTTCGAACGGCCGAAGTTGTCGAAAATGTTCGCACAAGGTTGGTCGATTCCCCTACCAAAAAATCTGTTCGCCGCCTATCCATTGAAGAAGGGCTGTCGTATACCACGACGTGGCGAATTTTGAGACAGGATTTACACCTGTTCCCGTATAAGATCCATGTTTATCAGGAGTTAACAGGCACTGGAAGACAGAAGCGACAACAATTTGCGATGGAGTTTGGAGCAGAAATGGAAGCCAATCAGGACATTGTGGACAACCTGTGTGTGTCAGATGAGGCCTTCTTCCATCTGTCAGGTGACGTTAATAACACAACGTTCGTTTTTGGGGTTCCAGCACCCTCATGAGATCCATAAGTCACCTCTTCATCCACGAAAGGTTATGGCTTGGTGCGCGATTTCCAAAAGAGGCATCATTGGTCCGTTCTTTTTTGAGGGCACCGTAACGTCACAGGCTTACCTTAACATGTTGGAAACCTTCTTCATCCCCGAGCTGCAAAGGAGGCGTATACCGCTTCGACATCAGTGGTTTAACAGGATGGGGCTAGGCCTCACACCACTAATGAAGTGCTAGACTTTCTCAATCAGAAATTCGGAAATCGTGTTATTTCAAACAGGTTTCCAGATCGATTCGGGGGTGGCTTTCTTTGGCCCCCTACGAGTCCTGACCTAAACCCATGTGATTTTTATCTCCGGGGGTTCCTTAAAGACAGTGTGTTCACTACAGCACCAAGAACCCTAGACCAGCTGCGACAAAGCATCGTCGACTGCTGCACCCTTGTGGATGCAGAAACCCTGGATAGAGTTATGAACAACTTCACCATTTGGCTGCGAGCAGTTCAAAACGTTCGTGGTGGCCATATTGAGCATATCATCAAGACTTTTCCACGGGAATAAAAACTCCGAACTGCCTAAAATATCGTACTGAAATGCTAAGTTTATAAACATTAATGGGCCAATAAATCATAGTACTGAAATGGTCAGAAATTGACTGAATCACCCTGTATATGCATATACAATAATTAATTAATGCAATAAATAAATTGTGTACAACAAATAAGTTGAATTCAAGTCAAACATCAAAAATGATACGATGGTATGTATACAAAGAAGTCGAACATAATAATGTCAAGAAATCAACAAAATATTAAAAACAATAAATTGCCAGAAAATAATACCACTTCATGCTATGGGAAAAGAGCTATTATTTTATGGCAAGTTATTGTATCTGAAAATTTATGTCCATCTTTTTTGTATACAAACTATTGTATCCCTTTTGATTTCAACTTATTCATTGTACTCAATTTTCATTCAGGAAAATAACTTTTGATTGTTATTCATTAAGACTATTTCTTAGCTGCTGCATCATGGGTAGGGTCAAAAAGTCTCTCTGGCCCTAATACTTTGTTGGTTGGCAAGGATTCAGAGAACCAAGGTCAAATACAACACGATGGTGATCAGTTCACAGTTCTATCCCTCTCCACAAACAAGTATCCAATGCTGATTGTCATTAGTCAGCTGACATGAAAACAAAATCACGGTCAAGGGTTCAAGATATGGCAGTTAGCCTTGTTAGTCATCAGTTACGTAGATGGTTAGGCTCAAGTTTTGACCAAACAGTTAATTCATGACAACAGCTATGAATTTCAAAGACAGCACAGTAATAAAATTACTACAAAACTACTGATAAAGCAGCAGTTGATAAAAAAGGGGTTTGAATAAACAAGATTGGGCCTACCCAATTAGTCACAAGAATATTAACTTCCGTATTAGACTGTGGGATGATGATGTGCCATTGGCTAACCGGGATTTATGACCAACCATTGGCTAATTTTCTCCCAAGTTAAGCTTTTTGACCCTAACCTATATTTTGAGTTGATTTTATTCAGAGGTCATTTTGGATTTGAAATAGCATCATGGTATTTATTTTACATAGTATTTTGTAAATAAAAAATAATAGTCTTTCAGAGTTGTAGTTTTCAGCTTGAATGTTTTATTACTTTTCTATTTACATATTGTTGAGGTAATAAAATTATTTCAAATACAGGGAGTTTCAAATAAAGTTTAACGGCCAAATATCTGGAAAAATATACATCGGATCAAAAAAACAAAAAATACGTGTTTAATATTTTTAAAAAAATTATCCAATGATACCAAAATTTATCCCCCAACCCAAAATTCTATGGGGGGGACGACTTTGAAATTTCAAATGGGAATCCCTATTTTCAGATTGTAACAACATCTGAGAAATGTTTATCTTAGTGTTTTTTCAATTGATCCAACCGTTTAGGAGATAGAGCCATTGAGAGTGTAGAACTTTTAAAGTTTTGAACCAATTTTATTGATGAAGACAATGAGATAGAGGGTGGGTCTTAGAGACATTCCTATTCTAGTAAATGGTCTTTAATTTAAGGCCAGAACACAACTTCTGTGAAGTTAAGCTACATCAGGCACGGCTAGTCACTGGATGGGCGACCATCAGTGAGACACGTTCTTCCCCCCCCCCCCCCCCCGGCTGCTGCGACCATCATACAGCAGTCATGAATCCAGGGACCCAACTCGTTGGCCTCTGGCCATACAGGCCCCGGATGGACGTATTGGATCCCAATTTATAAATAAATAAATAAATAAATTATAAAATAATTCTACTTTTTGATGATCTTTAGGAATTCGAAGTCAGAATTTCAAAAATCTAAAATTTTTTAATACACACGGACAGACTCTGTCTTCACAGGACTGCAGCCCCCAAGACTTTGCTTGTTTACTAAAAAAAATGTTTGGATTTTTGAAATTCTGGCTTCGGATTCTTAAAGACCATCAAAAAGTAGAATAGGAATGTCTCTAAGACCCGCCTTCCATATCTTTGTCTTCATTGATAAAATTGGTTTCAAAACTTTAAAAATTCCTCACTTTAAAGTGCCTCTATCTCCTAAATGGTTGGATCAATTGAAAAAATACCAGTAATAAAACATTTTTCAAATATTGTGCAAAATCCAAAATTACCATTAAAAATAGGGGTTCCTGTTGAAGATTTCAAAGTTGCCCCCTCTCCCACCCAGAGTGGGTGGGTGGTGGGTCTAGTTTGGTATCATTGGATAGCTTTTTGAAAAACATTTAACACCCAATCCGATGTGTATTTCTCCAGATATTTGTCCGTTACACTTTATTTGAAACATCCTATATATACTAAGCAATAGACTGGATTATCAAATGAGACCAGCAGTTTATCTTTACTTCCAATAGAAGACATGATCACAAAAAGGTCTATCTGTAAAGAAATTTCTTGCAATCTTTGATGTGATTTGAATTTGTCTGATCAGGTTGAAAGACTGTTACCTTACTTCATCGACTCCTTTAAGCATTGTTAGTTAAGTGGTAGTGAAGGAAAGAATAGTAATGCAGTAAAAAATGAATAAATATTAAACCTACTTGTTCAAACTGAGATTCCGTGACAAGTTTCATTTGAGCAGGATCGTACACACCATATTCATCACGCATATGTAAAAGTTCCATGACTGATGGATAAGGCCAAGGTTTTGCAGCAGCTAATAAGAAACTTCTCCAGTTTATGAAACCTCTACCACCAGAAGCATACATTACTAATTTATGAATCTGCCATTAAGATATGAAAACTAAGCAGTTACAGTTTCATTAATAAACAAAATAGCATTATAATATAGTAATGTGAATAAAAGTCATTTTGAACTGGCAGTGGAGTTGTTTAAAAGAGATTTGACAGAAAAATAAAGAAAAATGGAAAATTAACACTATTTTTACCAAATACCATGTTTAAATTGTCATCTTATTTAAACAGGACAAACAAAACAGCAAAAAATTCAAGAATAAAAGAGAACAAAAGGGCATTTAGAAATAAAGATAAGAATAATCATTTAGTAAATCATTGCATAAAATATAATCATCAACTACTCTTTCTTTAATCTTGTTGGTTTTCCTACAATGGGACGCCATCTTATGAAATCATGAAAAAGGTCAATTCATCCAGCACAACACAATTTATAGGTCTTTACAGGAAAAATAGTAATCAACTGGTTGTAATGATACTAACCTCTGCTGGCGAGAAATTCATCCAATTCATAGGAAGCATCTCAAAGTTTGATTCTTTTACAATTAAGTCATTTAAAATGGCTTCGAATGAAAATGTTGACAGATGACCAGAAGGAGCAAGAAAAGATAGCTAGAAATATTTTACGAATTAAAAATTAATTTTTCAGTAAAGCAATCCTTTACAAAAAGAAAAATAAATTCTTACTTGCTTTGCAAAAGCTTCAAGCTGCTTTATAGAAAATCTGTTTGGTTGAAAAGGTTCTGTTGCTGAAACACTAGTTTTTTCATCACTTTTTGTTGAAATAAATGTGTACTAAATATAAAAGAGGGCAGGGCAAATAGAAAATAAGCTTATTTCAGTATACAGGGTGACAATAAATTATGGCAACAGAAATGGATGCATCCAGGTGCGAATATATTAAAGCGCCACCAAATAATTTTTAATTCATTGCAATCACTGCATGTTCTTGGGCAAGTTGTCAGTGTTTCAACTTATTGTGAGTTAATTGATGTGTGTTTTGAAATGTCAAGCAAACGCAGTGCAATTTTGGAGCTGTTTCGTCAAGGAAAGCGTCAATGTGAAATTTGTTCATTTGCTCAATGTTGGCAGAGACGACGTCTCCAAAGCGGTCAAACGGTTCAAAGAGCTTGGCCGTGCAGGCGACCATTCAGGAAGAGGAAGAAAGCACACCACCAACACGTCCCAGAACCGCAAAATCATCAAAAAGAGAGTCCAGCGAAATCAGAGGGTCTCAATGAGACAAATCGCTCGTGAGACCGGAATCAACTGCGAATCGGTGTGGAAAATGGCAACAGAGGAACTCAAACTCAAGCCCTACAAGCTCTAATAAGTCCAGCTCCTCACAGACGAAAACAAGCGCGTATGGCTCCACAGATGCTGCCAACTCAAGCGTCGGGCCGCAGGTGAGAAATGGAAGTGCATCCTCTTCACAGATGAGAAGCTCTTCACTGTGGAGCAGGCACACAATCACCAAAGCGACAGTGTGGTCAGCAGAGGCACCTGGCAGTCATGGACTGCCGCCAAAATCCACAGTTCGTGATGACCTGGGTGGAATTTGTGCCAGTGGCAAGACACCCTTCGTTTTCGTGGACTAACAAGTTTAGCGTCGTGATATTCTCGAGGCTGTGGTACATCCTTGGGCTCGGCAGCATTTCGGCAATGTGGAGTGAACCTTTCAACAAGACTCTGCACCAGCTCACAGAGCGAAAATGACGCAGGAGTGGTGCAAGAGCCATTTTCCGGATTTCATCACATCTCAGCAGTGGCCGCCCTACTCGCCGGATCTCAATCCGATGGGTTACAGCATATGGTCGATCTTGGATGCCAGGACCTGTGCTAAACGCCACAACAGTTTGGAGTCGCTGAAGAAGTCGCTGCGCCAAGAATGGGACTGATTGTCGCCCGACGACTTGCGGCCCATTGCTGAAAATTTCAAGACACATTTGGGGCTTTGTATCGCCGCCAAAGGAGCCCACTTCGAAACTGAATGAACATGTTATTACCAAGGGGCCATGTTCTATTTATTAGTTGTCAATTGCTTTACTTTCGTTTTTTGGATTAAAAAATTTGTACACAATGAGTTGCCATAATTTATTGTCACCCTGTATACATATGTGAAAGTATTAGTTTCTGCAATCTTTGAATTACTATATTATTAATGTATCAACTTCCACCAAAAATATCTGGTCTTCCTCCATATTGTGGAAGTCAGTTGCACTGAATATAGCATAAAGAACTAAATACAGTAAGCTTTCAAAGTTATGACCTTTTTATACATAATGCAGAACACCTACTGGTAATAATAAATTGCATCATGTCTTTTTCTTTTAAATAAAAAAAAAATTCCCTTTGTTCTACTTTTTGTCTAATTAAAGAAAAATTTAAGAGTTAATCAAAATTTGTCTAATTTACTTCAATATAACAGTAGCGTGTCATCTTAAATGGTACTTTCTATAGCATTGAACAACCTTGTTTTTACATTTCTGAATAGGGTAGATAGAATAACTTTGACGCCACAAAGTCAATAACTTCCTATACAGGGTGTTTCATAATTGGTGTCCCATCTTTAGGTCCAAATAACGACTCAAGGGGAACAGATTGGGGGAAAATGAATATTGATTATTTGGTTTTAATGTCGCCTAATTCAGAATAAAAACATTTCGAATCCCTGGGGGTGAAGGGGTAAATTTTGAAAATTTTAATTTTGTAGGGGTTAGACCCCATGTGTTATTTAGAAAATTGTAGAGCATCATGTAAAATGTGGGTTTAGCAAAAAACCCGGTGAAAAAATCTCATCCCCTGCCCTTTATCGAATGGGTAAAGTGAAAGGTATGGCTAGCTAATGTAGACAAAAACAGAAAAACTCATTAGAAACCTTTAGGGAAGGCTCATTAAGTCACTCACTTAATGAGCCTTCCCAACGGTGTGCTTCACTGCAATCCAAAAGTGTTAGAAACCTCAACCAACCTGGCCAGCCCAACCTGATCTTGAGTGCCTCTTTCTCGCCCATTTTCTCAAAATCTTTCAAGGGGAAGTGTGTGGCTAAAAATTGTTTTTACACTAATGTGGTGTTGCTCTACAGGGTAGCAATTGGAAATTTTTCTCTATCTTTAATAATTTTCAAGTTAGCAAATGGATGACCTTAAATTTGGGGGTCAAAGTCAAATTTGAGTGTGGCAATGAATCCCCCCCCCCATTACCTATAAACCACACTCATCAGATCTCACCTACCTGACAGCTTTGAGATATCTGCCATGTTGCCAGAACTTTTGGACACCCTGTATATACGAGGGTTGGGGCAAAAGTCATGGCAACTATTTTTTTTCTTGAAGATACCAGTCCGGTTGGAAAATGTGCCATATACAGACGAAAGGACAAGGTGTTAACTACATGTGTGGACAATGAATAGCACTGAAATATTGTAACACACTAATTTATTATGGTAGTATACAGGGCAATATGGCCTTCACGGTTGCTCATCACTGGTTGACACACGTCCTTGCTGAAACTTTCCTACCCACCGTGCTACTGTATGGTATGGTAGGGCATTATTCCCAAGGACTTCCACTAATTCACTGTGACATTCCATCGCATTTCTCCCTCAGAGAACGGCTATTTTGATGTAAGCACGCTGCTCAACACGGGTTACTTCCATCTCGCACGACACTCACCAACTGACTGATTTCACAGCCCTCGCTGCGCTACTACCAGCTATCACAGAACCATCTGTTGTTCTGCATATACACTATGCCTGCAGAACTTCCACATGACACATATACGTTTGTGATCCGTTCACATATCTACAAGAAAAAAAATAGTTGCCATGACTTATGCCCCAACCCTCGTATAGTACTAATATAAATCCAAAAACTGTGGACAAATGGTAGTAACAAACAAAATAAGAAAAGAAACCTCAATTCCACAAATGAGATTTTTAATCTGGAGCTACGGATGTACATTTCGAAGACCCTGTCCTCTTCACATGCTGATGAAGAGGACGGGGTCTTTGAAATGTACATCTGTGACTCCAGATTAACCCTTTTGCCATGTAAAGCAGATATATCCATACAAAATTTCATTTCCTTTACTTGTGGATATCTGATTCATCCCGGGTTTAAAAAACTTCTTGTTATGCTGCTAAAAGTGAATAATTCCATCTTCTCAGGAAATGAAAATGAAATTTAATTATGCAGTGGAATCATTTGTGGAATTGTGGTTTCTCTTCTTATTTTGTTTGTTACTTCCAATTATATGACACCAATTTCTGATCACAACTTGGGGCCTTTTCATTTAGGAAATCTAGTCACATAGATCCATAATGTAGCAGAATGAAGATCACGTATTATATTCCTGAACATTTCTATCCACAATTTGTTTGTTCCATGCTAAAGCTTTGTGCCTCTGAAATGTTTACTTTATAAACTGCTTAACTGGTTGAAGCTACAGTTAAGATACTTTTCTATTAATTTTTTGTGCCTTAAAGATTCGACTTACATTGTAAATAGCTTTATTTTATGATTCATCTGTGACAAAAAAACAAAGCATCCCAAATAAATGAACTGATCATAATGAAATTTTACATGCAAGCACCTTTTGACTAGATATCTTGGATAAAAATTTTGGCCTGAACAATGCAGAGCTTTGCTGTTAATGTCACATGGGTTGATAACAGATGGTTATGGTCTGGGTGTCATTTTGTTTGATAACTAGGCCCCCTAGTAGTCCTCCAAGCATCATTCCTGATACCTGGGGCTTAACAAGAAACGCCTGGTCAAACATGGAAGTTTCTTTGTGGATTATCTCTGTGTTTGCAACAGCCAGAACTTTCTCCATTTGGGTATTGCACATTGAGCACATTTGGCATGTGATGGGACATTCCCTGTGAATGTTAATTGGAGATCATTGCCAAGATATCCTGCTGAACACCATCTGGTAATTTTATAAATCCATGCCAGATGTGTCTGATAAGAATTTGTTTCCAGGCCAGAAGGTGGAGCAATCCCCCTCACCTGTATACTTTGTGTAAATATGTTATGTCCAATAAATTATACAAATGTTCTTTAAGTCTAATCATTTCTTCTTATACAGGGTGTTTCTAAATGGAAGGACAATAAATACTTAGTGTGATTCCATGCATCAATAGAAGCAAAAAGTTCCTTATCGAAAATGTCAAAAACTCAAAATTTAAATTGCGTCATTACGTCATTTATGAACTTTCTGACCAACACTTCACATAATGAACTGCGCTATGCCACGGAAAAACAGTGGCAATTGTTGAGATTAAATGACGTTTTCCGCCAGCTTTTAGAAAACTTCGCGTGATGTTTAGACCCTTAAAATTTGAGTTCTGAACATTTTGCATAAGGAACTTTAAGTTTGTTATCATGCAAAGAATTACGCTAGTACTTATTCTCCTTCCATTTAGAAACACCCTGTATACATATACATTCCGAATTTGTGTCAATTGCATGCTTCCTCTTAAGTGTGTGAATTTTTGTTTTTAGTCAAGTGATGTATGTACTATAGGAAATGATTCTTAGAAGAGTGACCTTGATTCCTCCAATTCTTATCCCCTCTCTAAGGTCTTACATTTACTACTCACAAACAGAGAAGATATGCTAACAGTTGCATAAAATTTAAAATTAAAAAAAAAACAAAAAAAAAAAAAACAACAACAACAACAAAAAAAAAAACAATAACAAACTGTTGTAACTTCAAAATATCTGTCATCAGCTAAAATACAGGCCATATTCAATAGAAATATAATTTTCAATAATAGTTCTTACTTTTTTGAGTTCCAATTTGTTATCAGCCAAATTCAGTGTATCGATAATGGGTTGCTCTTCTTCAATAGCATAACCTAACACACAGTACATGTTCTGAATTCTGAAACAAAAAAATAAAATAAAATAAAACATCCATGAAGTCTTATTTGTGAAATGTTAAAAACACAACAGATACACGAAAAGGGAATACATTACACAGTGTTCTTACTCATTTATTTCATTATTATACTGAGTCTTTGTCCAATTATCTAAAGAAGTAAATAATTTCTGTGCACAAATTCTGTAATGTTCTAGCAAATCCATTCCATTGTCGTAAATGAGTAGCAAACTGGCCTTAACTCTGTTTTCTTTTTATAAAATTTTTAAAAACCGAAGCAAACTTTAAAGATAACACAATTCCCGTAAAATCTCATAAGTATTAATTTATCCTACCTTCTTCCTTATAAGCTGCATTGCGTTCAAATTGAATTTTTTCTCTGGGGTTATTCAAAGGCTTGGCACCAGCATTAAGTACTTCTGGTGGCAATGCTAAAAATGCACCATGAAATCAAAATCAAAATTTTCAGAAACAAAAATTAAAAGAAATGAGATCACATTAAAAAACGATAAACTATGAAACTGAAAAAACTGAAAAGAGGAAAACTTCTAATCCACAAGAAAAAATAAGATATGAAATACTGAATATAATAATAATAATAATAATAATAATATTTGGACCAAGGTCTGTTGAGATCAGCTGTGTCTTGATTGTTTTTATGACTGACTGGCTGATATACATTATTATTATTATTATTATTATTATTATTATTATTATTATTGTTGTTGTTGTTGTTGTTTGGGGAAACCAAACTCGGATTAAGTCCGGAAGCCAAGTCTCAGAGGCGGACCCAAGAGAGGGCCAAGCCCAAGGGAAACATTATGCGCTTGTGGAGGTATTGATGTTTGGGTGTAGGAATTTCCTTACTATGTGACGAGTGTTTAGGATTGTGGCTTTCTGTAAGGTTTAGTATCAGTGTGGGTTTAAATTTAGTGTTGACAGGCTTTTGTGCAATGAGTGTGGAATAACCCAGTGGCAGAAAGAATAGGAACAATGTGTACTCTGGTAATCCCCAAAGGCATTTTATTTCATGTGCAAGATCTGTATATTTAGCGATTTTGTCAGTGTATGTCTTTTGTAAATTGTGTGTTGGGGATGGAGATATCAACTGAATATCTCGGAAACTAAGCATTGTACGAGAAAATGTCCAAAATCAAAAGTGAATTATTTCACCGAGGAAATTCATTACTTGAAAAAATTACCCCCCCCCCCACCCTTGTGAGGGGGGCTGGGGGGAGGGGGTAATTTTGAAATCTTACATAGGAACCCATATTTTTAATGGTATATTCAGATTGTACACAATATTCGAGAAATGTTTAATTCTTGGTGCTTTTTCAATTGATCCAACTGTTTAGGAGATAGAGGCCCTGAAAGTGTGGAATTTTTAAAGTTTTGAACCCAATTTTATCGATGAAGACAAAGAGATAGAGAGTGGGTCTTACAGACATTCCTATTCTATTTTTTATTGTTCTTTAAGAATCAGAAGTCAGAATTTCAAAAATTCAAAATTTTTTAGTGCACAAGTAAACTTTTGGGGGCAGCAGTCCTATGGTTTGGTTTGTTTGGCATTAATGTCTTTTTCAACTGCCATGGTCAATTTGGGACGGCCGCAAATTTTGCCTCGCAAGGGTTCTTTAACGTGCAGCCGGCAAAAGACTACACGGGACCAACGGCTTTACTTCCCTTCCGAAGGAAGTGCGTGATCTCAGGATTTTCCCCCTGAAAAAATCCTCGTCGTCCTCAGCTGGGGTTGAACCCGCGTCCTTGGGCATCAGAGGCGATCATGCAACCACTGAGCCACCGAGGCCGATCAGCAGTCCTATGGAGACAGAGTCTATGCGTGTGTATTGAAGATATTATATATGAAGTGATAAGAACTGTAATATCTTAAAGGGCAACTGACAGCAAAAATCACCTATCAATTTTATTATTTTATAACATAAAGGACCATCAACTAACTCTAATTCGACTTGTAAAATTTTTATAACTTAAGTAGTTTTTTAAATATAACTTTTCAAACATCAGTTTTCAAAACTCATTACGTTTTGAGCTTCGCCTCAATTTACCGCTAGGCGTGATGTCACACTGGAGAATCCTTTTATCTACTTTGCCCTAGTCTTGGCTATCTAACAGAATAACTCATCTTCATTTTTCTTTTTCGATCATTTTCCTTAATTTTGAAAAATCCAAATAAAAAAATGAGATCCACTTACATTGAAATGTTCCTTGTTGCACTAGCGTTATTCGGGTTCAAATTTGCAACAAACTTGAATTTTAGTGTATTTCTCATTATTTGATTAATAAATGTGTCGGTTTCAAATGTTCAAGTAAAAATTACAAGATTTAAAAAGTGAGCAATTTATACATGAACTGTGGCCTTGGCCTCTCATCTTGTTTCTCATTTTTTACTTTCCCAATATGTGACAATTACGGTATATATAAGGGGCACATATATATCGTTAAATCAATTCATATTTACATATTTAATCAATTGTCGATTGGTTTGTTAACATGCCTTATTATTGATTAACAATTAGACTCGTCAGTTTATATATTAATAATGTGTTTATAACTTTCTCTTATGTATTTACTTGGTTGTAATGATTTCGCTCTCCACCCGTATATGTTTCTCACACCCATGTCAATTTCTCTTACGATCGGGATGAACCGGTGCCCATAAATATATCTAATTATAAATATCGGTTAATGTTCACTTCTGCACATCGCACGATGACTGATCATGCGACCAAGGAAAGTGAATTTATTTTTTATAGACTGAGGGGCTGCGTCCACCAGTCC
>JAHWFO010101147.1:41491-77716 GCA_023313115.1 Rhysida immarginata | reverse complement strand
TATTGATTCTATTTGAGTGAGCAACAATTGAGTTGCCTTGAAAATGGGTCTGGTTGAATCTTTATAGTTGCCGTTGCACGCACTCCCACAGAATTCCATGTTACTCCATTTTGGGAAACTGTTTAGTTGACAAGAAATGGATCATAAAGACTGCGAGGCTGAAACATTTTTCTCGAGAACTCTCTTTGATTTGATCTCAGATTGACCTCCGTTGAATGAATAAGGCTTTAGCGATAATGACTACAGGACTGGAAACTCCTTTCACTCATATGACGTCATCGGCTTCCCCCTATCCCAAGAATTTTTTTTTTCGGATGTTCAGTATATAGCGAATATTTGTTCATTTTATTAAATAAATAATAAAAGTTTTCATTATGCATTATGCAATTATGCAGTTTTATTTAATTATTTACTTAATCTTAGAGTATCGAAAATTTTGATGTCAGTTGCCCTTATAACCAATTGCACTTCAATTTTGACCTAACCTTAAATATTATTCAAGACTTGTTATAATTGTCAAATCAAGAGCGATCACATTACCCATTCATGCAAGTTTGCTCCTCATTGGAAAATTACACTCTTGCTTTCTGCATATAAAGCATTCCATTTCTTTATTCTTCACTCGGCTCTGTTGATGAGTATCCTTCGAAAGACGTCAGCCATTTATTAAATATTCAGAGTATTGTTTAACCCTTGTCTATCATTATTTCCTATCACTGGCGACACAGAATATCCGTCATGGCTTAACTGTGTGATTCCTCACATCGTCATGAAGGATGATAGTTGTTGTTTCCAGAAGGTGCTGTCACTTTCTCCTTAAAGCTGGACGATGGGGGTGTTGCAAGAAACAACAGTAGTATGTAGTCTAAAAATAATAAGCCAAATAGGTAAAGTGGACACTGATAAAAGCCATTTGGGGATTGGCAATCATGTTCTAGGTATTGAATGCCATGTATGGTAGGTCAGTGAACCCACCTTTTTAGGGGTGAGTTATTGATGAGTCCACTGTTTAAGTTTAAAAGTTTAGATCCCCCCCCCCCCCATTGAATCGGAGGAAAAGGCAGTATTTGTTGTCTGTCTTGCTAGGATTGCATGGTGCAGTATTACTTCATGGATATCATCTCCGATACTTTAAGGCTCGACAGTATTTGACTGAATATTGCACAACTATTACTGTTACAACTCACTGCACTAGCTCATCTGACTTCATTCTCACCTCCACTACAGGCCAAAATCATGTGACTGACGTAGCTGCAGTACTGCCATTACTTTTTATCCCACCAGTATATCAGCTTATTTAAGTCTGTTTAAAGCAAAGCTCAATGCCAAAGACCATGTGGGCAGTCCATAGTATAATTTTGCTGTGATCTTGGATTGATTTGATCATGTGTGGTAAAGTTTTGGATACGAGAGTGGTGAATGATGAGAGACCAGCTTATTTTCTTGTGAACTGTAGAATGAAGCTTTTGTAAGGATGGAGAAATGTCAAAAGGATAAAGAGGTTCGCATCGTGAATGAAAACAGAAAAATTTACGGGCAAAGAGATATGTTTATGAAGCCAGAATGAGAAGTTGGGTTCATTTGATGCAAGCTCTGATAAGCATTGAAGATGTATGGGTGCATTTGAAAAATTTTTTGATAGATTTAGCTAGAAAATGTGGTGAAGTCAGATTTGGCTGAGTGGAAAGGTTAGTGCAGTGGAGTACAGGAGATGAAAGGAATGTGCATTTGTGGTGAAAGATAGCAAGAAAGAATGACAAGAGAAAGGGGTGAAACTTGCAGAATTATTCTGAAGGGAATATGGGATTGTTATGGAAGTACAGGGTGATTCAAAAGTTAATGTGCTGTGGCTGGTCAGAGGTGGCATTCACTCACAATAGATGCCTCACCACCAGCCTCACGACATTGGTTAGCATGCAGTTGCATGTTCTGAAACACTCTGCTCAATATGGCTGGTGAGATTTGCTGAACTTCAGTGGTGATTTCCTCCTTCAGCTCAGGCAAAGTGTGGATTCACTACTCCACAGTAACTTTTGAATCACCCTGTATATTGTAAAGCATTCATAAATTTTATTTATAAATTATACAACAGACCCACTTTTCCATGATTAAACTTAAATAACTTATCTAAATCAATATTATGGCATGTTTGCAAAATACGTGGTAACATTTAATTCCTCCAATCGATCACATTTTATATAAGTAAAATGTTTTTTCTGCCTTTGGATAATTTTCCAAGAATGTTGACTAATAAAGAGTTTATCACAAGAATCACAGTTAAATAGATAGATTCTCAACTTTTTCAGATGTGGGATGGCATCTTTAAGGAATTTTGAGCATTCCTGCTTTTAGATGCAATGCCACAGTCTGTTTATTTGATTTACTGAATCTTATGTTTTAGTTTCCTGATTCCTATTGACAGAATAATCTTCTATTGAGTTTTTTTTCCCTCCCGTTTCACACTCTCTTAACTTTTCCTTAGTGGGGATGATTCTAGCCAGGATATCCCCTCTTCCTCTTAGGCTTTTATATTTTCTAGTTTTAGGCTTATTTTTAATCTTGCATTCTTAATTCACAAGCGCCTTTGAAATATGTATCCAGTATTTCATATCTTGTTCGTTTCTTCCCCATTTATTTTCAGGTTGAACTTCAGTTATGTTTTCTTATAATATTTTAATACTTTGTAACAATTCTTCTTGTGGTGAAAAGGATTTGCCTTTTGACCGACCCTTCTTTTCACCCTTTTTATCTGCAGCTCCTTGAATGTTTGATGAATATTGGTCATAGGAACACTGGAGTACATTTTCTAGAATCTTTTGAGAATAAATATTATCTTTTTTGTAACTATTTTTGCTCAATCTATTAAAGAAGGCATATATCTACTTTTTCAAATATAGAAAATGTAAAATCTAACCTCTTTCAAACTTTCAAGAGCAGCAGTATAGCACTTGTTAAAACATTGTTCCAAGCTTTCCCTTGATTCTTCTTTTGTTTCCACATTTATTATGGGTATAGCATTCTTTGTTTCAGCTGAGCTTTGTTTGCCAAAAGATGTTTGTCCTATTACACATTCAACTGTATGAACCCTAAAAAAAAAAAAAAGGAAAGAATAAAACTGCTTTCATTTACAGTATATCAATTTACTGTTTAATAAGTAAACATGTCTTCTCCAGTTAATAAGTTTGCTGTCAGAAGATTTCATTACTGGTAAACTAGGAAGAATTAATGAGGTGGTTTTTCATTGTCTTCTGGAAAAACACAAACATCCATACTGCAGTGGGATTAAAACCTGCAACTAAACAGTTACAAGAATGATGTCCAGCACTCTCACTCATGAAGTTGGCCAATTCAGTGAAAACAAGGTAAACCTGATTTGTTTAGGTTTACTTCCTACTAGTTTGTTTCCTAAATAAACAAAACTTTCATAATAAAAGTTAAAGAGTGATGTTTTTTAAAAGTTGTCAATGGTGATGTTTTTTAAAAGTTGAAAACATCACCAGCCACTGCTAGAGGGAGAGTTCACAGGCATATTAGAGAGCAGAAAGCAGGATCCCCTGACCTCACCTCCCTGGATTTGTTCCTATAGGGATACATGAAGTCCCTGGTTATATGAGGCACACGTAACATCTGCCATTGACCTTGTCATTTGAATCATGGAAGTGGCGGCATGTGTCCGCGATTCCATGCGTCGACGTTGTGAAGCATGAATTGAGGTGGATGGACAGAATTTTGAACATTTTCTGTAAGCATGATTAATTTTCTGTAACCATGATTCTTAAGTTCGTTTTTGTTAATAAAGTCATGTTAACGTTTTTTGCATGTCTCTTTTTTGCGTGTTGGTCACGTTGCTGTGGCACCCCACGGTTTGATTTTTGGACACAACTTCCTATGTAAAACTTGTTCATCATGGTCTGACAGACCAACATGTAAAGTTTGTAAATGACCTTTTGGGACACCTTGTATAAAGGATTTAACATAACCTTTTTATCTTTAAAAAAATCTTAGTTACATACCGTAAAATCTTGAATACAAGCCTGGGCATCTATTTGTTTCAATGGTCCGGACCCCCCGGCGATTAATTGAGACCCGGCGTTAAGAGCTATTCCCAATAACAGGGTGTCTAGCAAAACGATTGCGTAAAATTCCTTGACTTTTTCTCTGGCCAATTTTTCATTCCAATTTCGCATTTTTTTGCTGATTTTGTAAAATTCCCAGACTTTTCCCGGTTACAAAAAATTCCCTGACTTTTCCTGCCGGAATTTATATCGATGACCCGAAAAAGACCCGGCATTTAATCTATTTTTTTACACCCCACCCAGCTTTTATTCGAGACCGGCATGTATTTGAATACTCGGCCCAAGTTTAAGATTTTATGGTACATGAACATTTATTATTAACGTATTGTTATTTCCAGTAATATTTTTAAAAAATTTATTTAGTTCCATTGCAGACTGCTTGTTTTAATTCACGGTCCATTTCTTTTGATGATAAATGTATAAAAAATATTAACAATTCACAGGATTAAGATGTTTTTACAATTACAGCTTTATGCAAATGCTAAAATCCATTTTTCAAATAAAAAAGAACAGCTTGTGAAATTGTGGACTGATAAAATGTAAAAGAACAAACACTCCTTTGGGTCCATTAACGATATAATGACAGTAATAAAGAATGAACGTGACCACAGAAGAATCTTGACTTATGAGGCTTTAGAGATTAGGAAATACATGAAGGCTGGAGATGGAAAAATCCTCAATAATCAAACCAACTTTGTAAGAAATCCTATTCTAGACACAGTGAACAGGATCATCAACAAAAGAAGTACTAATTGAGACCACTAACAAGGTCTGCTTGTTAGAGCAAGAGCACAAGAGCAAGAGTAGTCCGCTTATAAGAGCAGTCTGATTGTAAGAGCTTTCCAAATAATTGTAACATTGCATATCGTTTTGTGAGATATTATAAATTTTTCAGTAATTACCTTGACGAATCAGGCATATTCTTTGTTAACCCAGCAATTAGCAGTAGTATCTTCTAATTGGTGGGGAAATACCATATATTCGGTGGTGAGGATCGACTTGGTTGTAGTCGCTTCCTATCCTGATGATGAAGTGTATTCGAAACGCGTAGGTTATTAAAAACTTCTACCATTTTGCTATTCAAAGACCCTTTTATATATTTTCTTACTGATAAAATGTTGGGGATAAAAGTGAGGGGAAAAAACGGGGCTTAAAAAGTCGAGAATAAGTAGGATCAAAAGGTAGGGTTAAAATAAATCTGAAGTGGACCCACAGGACTTTCTTGTGTACCTATTAAATTACATATACGCATTTTTTTGCTGGACTTCATTTAAACTTATTTCATTTGAAAGATGAAATACAATCCTCCAATTCTTATTAAAAAGGACAGTTACACAATTATTAAAATATTAGTTTTTATTAACATCAAATATTTATACGATTATTAATTCAACAATCTTACCTGAAATAGTAGGATCTTATAAGGGGAAGGCACGGGCTTTGGGACACTGATTTGAACAATATAGCATGTGTGAATAGTGCACTGTTTACGTCTTCATCACAAAATACTAACATGCAATATTCAATTATATTCAAGAAAACTGGCCCTAAAATTTCATTAGCATTTTATATTAGTTTATATATTAATTTTGTTTCACGTTGCTCAAGTAGACATGTGGTGTAAATGAGAACGTGTCGGATTCGTAACTATGCACACATCTGTTCGAATCCGACTTCATTTGCGTATATTTTTTAAACTTTTTTTTAAAATTTAAATATACTGATTTATTAATAATTATTAACCTCTGATTGTAAAAATTTTGGAATTAAAATGAAAACTATACATGCAATATTATTTCACTAATAACTTCTGATTTTTTTTTTTCATATTTTATTTTGTGTTGTTATTATTGAATTATTATTTATTGTTAAAAAATTTTTACAATCAGAGGTTAATAATTATTAATAAATCAATATATTTAAATTTAAAAATAAAAGTTATAAAAATATATATCTATATGAAGTCAGATTCAAACCGATGTGCTTTCCCCTTGTAAAATCCAAATATTTCATTAATTAAAATTTTATTTGGCTGTAACTCTGGAACCAATGAAAATAAATACCACTTATGATTTATCGTTGAAAAGCTCTCAATGAGGGTTTATTACTGCAGTTAAGAAAAAGTCCAAAATCCAAACGTTTCAAAATTGAAACCCTGCTTTATTTAGAGGTCCGACTGGTATACACATCTTTGGCCCAGTCGATTGCAATCAAAAAGGGGAGGTGCACAACTAGATGTTACAACAGTCCTAAATACAAAATTTCAACATTCTACAGCTGTCACGCCGTAGAGGTTGAGTTTTTGAGTTATGCGAGGTACAGGCCTACATACAGATGTCACGCCGAAACTAGTCAAAATGGATTCAGGGATGGCCAAAATGGATATTTTCGTTGAAATCTAAAAACCAAAATTTTTCGCGATTACAATACCGTACTTCCTTTACTTCGTACAAGGAAATAAAAAATGGCATAAAAAGTATCCCCCCAACTTTTTATTCTTTTTACTTTTAATCTCCCATATTTTAACATAAATTTAGCTTGCTGAATAGGATTTGAAACTCCACAATGATAGTTTTTTTATTTCATAAAACACATTTTTAATTCTCCAAACTAACTTTTTATTTTGCAAAATACATTTTTTTATTTCATAGGCTGCATTTTAATATTTGCAAAAAGCTATAATTGTTGCACAAATATCTTTATGTGAATTATATTGATATCTCAGTGGATACAAGGTAGATGGCACAAGTAAAGACGATTCTTGTGTATGGTGACCAGACAGAACGGGACATGACAAAACGGGACAAGACAGAACGGGACAGACAAAACGGGAAAGGACGGAACGGGACGGTGACAAAAAGGGACAATGACAAAACGGGACGGTGACAAAAACGGACAATGAAACAACGGGACATAGGCAAAATGGGACATAGACAAAACAGGACAGAATCATGATGTTTCAAATCAGGAGCATAGATGATGCTAGAGCCTGTGTTATAAAATACTTTATTGATGTGTCATTTTTAGAATTGAAAGCTAAAATAGGAATTGTTGATATTAAATATAGCTCTAATCCTATTCAGATTGTAAATCATATAGAGGAGGTAACTGCAATTAGTGTTCCCGCAATTAATGTAAGAGTGAATGTTAATATAATAAGTATTTGAGAAGGTAGAACCTATGAGTGGGGTATGAACCCAATAGCTTAAAAGTTAGCTTATCTTAGTATGATATAGTGTACGGGGCACGCAAGATTTTGAATCCTGAGGATTAGTTCGAATCTGAATATTATAACAAAATAATAAAATGCATAAATTATTTTATCGAAATAATCCTTTAATCAGGCATTTTGTTTTCCAAAAGTTTCAATATATGAAAGTTTGAATGTAAATAATTTTTCAATGTTGATTAAATTATCTTATTTTGAATAATTAACGACTTATAATTATATTAAACATTTATCCTGGTCAAAATGCATGTAGTATGAGGGATGTAGAAGAGTATACTCATTTTATAAATACTTACAAGACAGTAAGGTCAATTGACATTTGACAATATTAAGACATGGATTTGATTGTAATTGTATATTTAAAGATGTAATTACGCCAACTATACGTGACGGGAGAGCTCACGCCATCCGGTGGCTCATCGTGTCATGTTAGTCATCCGGGAGGAGTCCCAAAAAAAAGCTAAGGGGACCTCTGTGCTATCAGAAACCAGATAGCGACCTCAGGGGATCTATTTATACTAGTCATCGGCTATATGTGACTAAGTCCTTTCCTTGCCATGAAGGGTAACTGTCCTCTGATATCTTCTTCAGTAATAAGTGCACATTTAGTGAAAATACTTAAGAATATGCTCCTGATATTCTTAAGTTTATATAAATTTTATAAACTTTCGTGGAATGTTTTCGTGTGGTGATGAATCGATGTAACGAAATATCGATGATTTTGTGTGACGATGAATCGATGATTTGAAACATCATGATTCTGTCCCGTTTTGTCTATGTCCCGTTTTGCCTATGTCCCGTTGTGTCATTGTCCGTTTTTGTCACCGTCCCGTTTTGCCTATGTCCCGTTGTGTCATTGTCCGTTTTTGTCACCGTCCCGTTTTGTCATTGTCCCTTTTTGTCACCGTCCCGTCCTTTCCCGTTTTGTCTTGTCCCGTTTTGTCATGTCCCGTTGTGTCAGGGAACCCTTGTGTATATATAGTCTTTATACAGGGCGATTACAAAAGAACTTCACACTTTTAAAAATTTATTACATCAAAGCTATTCAGAATATAGACACACCACATACAGATTCTTAAAGAAAAACTCTTGAAGTTTATTGTGACACAGTTAAAGATGTTCAATATGCCCCCCTGTCGTGACATGGCATACATCAATGCAGTAGCTGAATTCGACCCCAACCCGCATTAACATGTCTCCATCAATCCCACGTATCGCTACCGTAATGCGTTCCTTCAGCTCGTCTAGGTCACGGGGAAGGGGTAGTAGGGTGAAAAACTTGTCCTTTACACACTCCCATAAAAAGAAATCACAAGGTGTGAGGTCGGGGCTCCGTGGTGGCCACTTTGCAAGTTCCAGGTTATTGTTTGCTCAACCAATCCACCGCTGTGATTTCTTTTTATGGGGGTGTGTAAAGGACAAGGTCTTCACCCTACCCCTTCCCTGTGACCTAGAAGAGCTGAAAGAACGCATTACGGTAGCGATACGTGGGATTGATGGAGACATGTTAATGCGGGTTTGGGACGAATTCGACTACAGGGGGGCATATTGAACATCTTTAACTGTGTCATAATAAACTTCAAGAGTTTTTCTTTAAGAATCCGTATGTGGTGTGTCTATATTCTGAATAGCTTTGATGTAATAAATTTTTAAAAGTGTGAAGTTCTTTTGTAATCGCCCTGTATTATGTTGCCAAATAATAAGGCAAGTCTGCAATTGAAGACTGTTCATTTGATTTAATTCTCATGTTAGTCCTTTGGTTATCTATCCAAAAATATATGACTATTCAAAATTTCAAATCTGACAGTCCTTTGTGACTATGTCTCAACATTAACATTCATTACTTATTTCATTCTCATAAAAAAGTAATCAGCGCTGCATTAGCAATAAACTGATATTATAACTATCATGTATGAATCATAGTGGATGAAGCAAGGATTGGACAAAGAGAAAGATGTGTGGCATCATATGGCTGAGGTGATTTAAGTCCAAGTTTCTTTCTTTCTAATGCTGCCTACCTTTTCAGGAAGATTAAGTTGTGATGTTGTGTTCGTTCGCTCAACATGTTGAACATGTAACAGTGCATACCGTAAAATCTTGAATACACGTCGGTCTCAAATAAAAGCCGGGTGGGGTGTAAAAAATAGATTAAACGCCGGGTATCAAATAAACACCGGGTCTTTTTCGGGTCATTGATATAAATTCCGGCATTTTTCCTCACTTTCAGATTTTTATGTGTATGCCTTCTCATTGGCCGCATGACTGAACTGTATGGGATGGATTAAAAGAGTACACAAAGCCTGGCAGTAATTTAAAGGCACCTACACCAGAGCTCATTGTGAAATGGGTTGAAGTAGCTTGGAATTCCTTGTCACCAGATTTAATATTAAAATCATTTCGTTGTTGTGGACTTACCATCGCAACAGATGGCAGCTTTAAGGTAAGGTTCTAGTTTCCACTTCGATTTCTGCTTTTACACATTATTTTAACCATACTTACTTTACAGGACTTGCTTTGTATTCATCTGTTTCAGGTTCATTGGCCATGTCCTGCTGGCAGAGATTGCTGAAATTGCGCGATTCTATGTGGGATTCAGAAACCATTACCTTGCAAGAGATCAAAGATGATGAAGAACTTTAAAATAATGAGGCAGTTATCTCCAGTGATACCGAACCAGAAGATCATATTAATTATTAATTTTTAGTTTTACTAAAAAATTTTTTTTATTAAATTGCAATTCAAAACTTTGTCAGATTTATTGCAGGGTGACTAGCGACCGGGAAAACCGGGAAAAGTCAGAGAATTTTACAAAATCAGCAAAAAAAATGCAAAATTGGAACGAAAAATTGGTCAGGGAAAATTACATGATCAACCGACAAAAGTCAGGGAATTTTACGCAATCGTTTTGGGACACCCTATTAGACACCCTGTTATTGGTAATAGCCCTTAACGCCGGGTCTCAAATAAAAGCCAGGTCTTGATTAATCGCCAGGGGGGTCCGGACCATTGAAACAAATAGACGCCTGGGCGTGTATTCAAGATTTTACAGTAATCAAAAACATATCAAGGTATTATCTTTATTTTCTAAGGCCGTTTCTAGAAAGTGACCGTGGGGCGACCACTTGTGTCCAATCATGTCCTAACCCATCTCAAAAATAACCAAAAGGAACTCATTGTCGAAATGAAAGTGTCCTACTTTCAACCCTGGGCAACCACATGAGAACCTGGTTGGGATACATAATTGACGTCCTGTATATACTGACCCATTTTTTACCTGTGTCTTATTGACCATACAGACCATTTAAAAGAGGACCTCAACAACCTACACCCATCCATATCCTTCAAGGTGGAAATAGAAAACAATAATAATACCCTCCCATTCCTCGATCTACTTGTGCATAGAGAGGGGGAGGGGGGAAGCTTAGCTTCAGTATATACTGAAAGCCAAACTATGTACCTGCATACACACTAGCAACTCCAATAACTGCTCTGGCCATAAACTCGCAGCTTATAACCACATGATCCACATAGCATTGAACGTTCCTATGACTAGAGAAAAATGAAACATTGAACTCCTCCAGATTAAAGAGGCAGCAGTCACCAATGGCTTCAAAAAAGAAACCGTGGATAAATTGATCAAGAAGCAGGCTCTCAAATTGGAGATTACAGGTGCCACAACCCTCATGGAAGGATCCCAAGATAAGAAGAAATTCTTCTGCCTACCATGCAACAGGAAATTAACAAGAGGCATAGAAAGAATTTTGGGCATGTACAACGTTCAGGTGGCTTATAAAACCAGCCACGCTCTGAGAAGACTGCTTGGAAACACCAAGGACAAAATCCAGACAACCGAAAAATCAGGAATACACGAGATTAAGTGTGGTACTTGTGACCTAAAATATATTGGCCAAAGCCGCAGAAGAGTGGAAACTAGAATAAAAAAACACTTCGACTGTGTCAAAAACCATAGACCAGAGAAGCTAGGATACGCTGAGCACATAACACAGGACATGACATGAAAAAAAAAACCTTCAAAATTCTACACGTGGTGGATGATTATAAAAAATTAAATTTTTTGGAGTCTCTTGAATTTCTAAAATGCAAAGATCAAAAACTAATGTACCACGACGCTGGACCGCTGGATTTGTCACTGTGGAAAACCCCATTATCCTTCTCTACTTAATCCCACTTCCGTTTTTTGCTTAGCTCTCTTTTAAGTCCGTCTTTCTAGCCAATCATGACTTGTCATTTTTCTTCTTGATCATGATTGGCTACCCCTTCTTGTTACCTTGATTCATACCGATGATGGTGTAGCTGAAATGTACATATATGGTTATTAAAAGCTGTTTTGTGGAAAGTGATTCCTTCCCTCATCTATAATAAAGGATAAATACCCAGCCTGTCTCAGTCCACTGCAGGACATAGGTCTCTCCCACCACTGTCTCTCATCTATATCAACTCCATTATTAGTAAGATATCTGCTCAACATTCTTCTTAGCCTTTTTCATAATAAGATGTGCATGCCAGACATAATTGATGACTTTAATTTCCATGATCTGAGAAGGACGCGAGTTGGCTATGCTTTTAGATGTCCATTTAAATGGAAGACAAATTTACGTGACGCCGACCCTGTTATGAAGCTCATTGTCAATTTTAGTGCTAATTTTATGGATTGTAATTTTGATGACTTTAAAGATAAACATCTTATGTTATTTGATTGACCTTTCTGTCCATGTTTTTCTTTCTTTTTTTCCCTTATTTTAGATTCTATGTATTCTCATTGACTCTGTTTGGGGCTGGTGCCTGTTGAGGGGGGGGGGGGGGGGGCACCAGGGGGTCGTGGCCTTCAATTAATGTGGAGTGCTTTTCCCTGTTGTTGTTACATTGTTATTATTAAATTAAAATTCTTCTTTTTTTTTTCTTCTTCTTCTTCTTCTTCTTATTATTATTATTATTTATCATGAAATATATATTATGTTTCACATTTTATACAGGGTGAGTTTTTTAAAAGTGGCCTGGTGCGAAATGCTGTGCAGTAAGTTTTCAAATGACTTGTCATTCATGTGATATTGCACAGTTGATATTGTGCAGTGAGAGAGTGACATTGGTGTGGATGGTAGTCGTTTGTGCGAAGTGGCGAAAATGGTGTTATCTCTGCAACAGCCATTTTTGTGGTAGAGCACTATGCACGGAATGGATCATGGAAACAGTGTGCAGATGAGTTTAAAATTGCAATGCAAAACTTAATTGCAACGGGATCAGTACTGAATGCAAAGAAAGTGTGCAAATGGACAGTGCGTATGATTGCTGCTGCTGAAGAACACATGCTACGCAGTCCAAAAACATCATCACAGCGGCTGTCTCAGCAACTGGGTTTGTCTCAGTCAAGTGCAATGAAGATCATGAAACAGGATTCACACTTACACCTCTTCAAAATGACCATTGTGCATCAGTTGCATGATGTGGACAAGCCAGCCAGGGTTCAGTTCTGTGAATGGTTCCTGAGCACCATTGCTCTGGAGGTGCTGGAGGATGGTTGTGTGTTCATCTCAGATGAAGCATGGTTCCATCTGTCCGGTTACGTCAACTCACAGAACATGCGTCACTGGTCTTCCGTCAATCCGCATGTGTTCATGGAGTCTCCACTGCATCCACAAAAAAATGGAGTGTGGTGTGCTGTCTCCGCTTGCCGCATCATCCCCGTGTTCTTCAATGAAACTGTGAATAGTGCACGACATCTTCAACGTGTTTGCCACACAACTTACTGATGACAAGTGTGCCAATGCTTACTTTCAGCAAGATGGTGTAACAGCCCATTCTGCACATGCAACACTTGCCTGTATCTATGAAGTTTCCCACCCGAACATGTGATCAGTCGAGGAACAGAACACTCCTGGCCATCACGGTCGCCAGACCTATCGATCTGCAATTTCTTCCTCTGGGGTGCACTGAAAGGTGTGGTCTACCAGAACAATCCACACACAGTAACTGACCTTCAACAAAACGTCCAGGCACCCATTCAGGCCATTCCAGCAGAAGCCCTTGCTCATGCCTTCAGGAACATGTGGACACGCCTTCACATGTGCCTTGAGGTCAATGGAGGAAATTCTTACACTTCCAGCACCTGGTTATTTGCACTGATCTTTGATCATTGTTATCTGTTTTCATGCTCATTTTTACACGTTGTTCACCAGGCCACTTTTAAAAACACCCACCCTGTATTTTTGATTAAGTTTATTTTTAAACATATATGGGATACGAAATGCTTTGGTCTTTCAATAGTTTCGATTTTTTTTAAACATAGATGCTGTCAGCAGCACTCCAGAATACAATGTATAGTGAAGATGGGCCAATTTAATGGAAAGGAAAAATTGCAATGCTAGTGTCAATTGTGCTAATACAGTATTTAAAAGTAAGGTCTTCATAACCAAATGCATAAGGTGGACTCTGCCATGTAAAAACAATCAATTCAGCCCAAAAGTCCTGCGACCACAAGAGACCAGATATGACCATTCCATAATGGGGTTGTCGACATACAGTAACTTTCTAGACATGGCCTTACACTTTAGTTTGAAAAGTATTTAGAAAAAAAATATACTTGCAATGGATTAGTGTAAGACATGCTATTATTAGGTTCTTCTTCTGGTTTGTTGCTTTTGTCACCTTCTTCTTGTCGAAGTTCGTCCTTAATTTCTTCATGGAACTTCACAGAATATAAAATGAGGCAGCAATAAAAATTATAAATATTAAATGGATGAAAAAGTAAAACAAAATTATTAAACATGTGGGGTTTAATAAAATAGACTTATGCAACATGAGAATAGATTGTTACAGAAATTTATTACATCCGTCATTTATTATATAAAAATTAAACAAATTTTCTATTAATCTAAATGCAAATTTTGATCTTTTCCCAGCCATAAAAGATAAAGGAGTATCTCTAAACTTTTATAAAGATATGATGTCATTTCTATAGGAGACTTGGAAAAGTTGATCATTCCAATAAGGAAGGTAAAACAGCATATACAGGGTGAGGCATTTATCTTGAGACAACTGAATATCTCGGAAACTAAGCATTGTACGAAAAAATGTCCAAAATCAAAAGTGAATTATTTCGCCGAGGAAATTCATTACTTAAAAAAATTAACCCCCCCCCCCCTTGTGAGGGGGGGCTGGAGGGAGGGGGGTTACTTTGAAATCTTACATAGGAACCCCTATTTTTAATGGTATATTCAGATTGTACACAATATTCGAGAAATGTTTTATTCTTGGTGTTTTTTCAATTGATCCAACCATATAGGAGGTAGAGGCCCTGAAAGTGTGGAACTTTTAAAGTTTTGAACCCAATTTTATCAATGAAGACAAAGAGACAGAGAGTGGGTTTTATAGACATTCCTATTCAACTTTTTAATGGTCTTTAAGAATTTAAAGTTAGAATTTCAAAAATCCAATATTTTTCAATACACACGCATAGACTCTGCCTCCATAGGACTGCTGCCTGCAAAAGTTTACTTGTGCACTAAAAAATTTTGAATTTTTGAAATATCTCACAAGGGGGGGGGGGGTAATTTTTTAACTAATAAATTTCCCCCGCGAAATAATTCACTTTTGATTTTGGGCATTTTTTCGTACAATGCTTAGTTTCTGACAATGCTTATTCAGTTGTCTCAAGATAAATGCCTCACCCTGTATATACAGGGCGTTTCAAAAATACTTTTACAAACTTTGGGGACAGGTTCCTTACACCAAAACAAGAACAAAGTTCATATAAACATATGTCTGAAAATCCTTAGTTTTCAAGTTATTAATGAAAGTTGACAATGTAGGTGATTGATGTCTAGCCTGTACTTGTAGCATGTAGATTGCGATCGGCCCATATGTGTTGGTTGTGGAAATTTGTTATTCCATCTCTTGCAAACATTGACTCGTCTGTAAACAAAACTGAGGAGACAAACAACAAATTGGCAGTTTGTGCAACAAACCACTGGCAAAAGTTCTCCCATGGTGGGTGATCGGCAGGCATAAGGCCCTGCACATGTTTAAGATGATACAGATACATGAGTTGCTTGTGAAGTATCCTCCATGCTGAACTTGGAGATGTGCCACATGCCAGGGCCACTTGTCTTGTGCCGATACCACATGCCAGGGCCATTTGTCTTGTGCCGATACCAGACTGTGCTTCGACAGTCTGTAGAACGTGCTCTTCCTGGTCAGGCGTATGAGCAACACGTGGTCTTCCTCGGTCAATAGTCTGCGGTGCTATGGATCCTGTCTCGGCAACGCAACAACACACAGCACCAAAGGTTGGATGACTTTGGCCTAGAAAGGCAGTCTCATACAGCTGTGCAGCCTCACGTCCATTACCATTCGCGTGGCCATACATAAAAATCATGTCTGCTGGCTCACAAAATGAATATTCTGCCATGTTTGAACGGAGCACTTTCAGTTAACTCACTTCCTATAGTACATATACACAATGGGCACGTAGAAGACAGACGAAAGATGAATGTAAACGAGTCTCCCTGGCAACACAATGCCATCTGGGATACAATGAGTCAAACAAACATTAATAATTCGAAAACGAAGGATTTTCGGACATATGTTTATATGAACTTTTTTCTTGTTTTGGTGTAAGGAACCTGTCCTCAAAGTTTGTAAAAGTATTTTTATGAACTCTGTATACAAACTTTTAGGGGTGGTAGAAGACCTTATTTTGAATATGTTTTGCCAATAAACTAAGGGTTGCAAATGAATCCTTGATACATTAAAAATTGTCAAACATCATACATACTTTGGAATATTGGCATTGACTTTATCCTTCAAAGATGGAGCTAGAATTTCATAGTATTTTTGCTACAGAATTTTCTCACATATGTATTAGACATGGCCCACTCCCTCCCTGAAACATAAATCCTGGCCATGGCCGTACCCAGAATTTTATTTTGGGGGAAGGCAATCCTGATAGTGCAATCCCCCTCCCCAGCAACAGAATTAGTTGGCAAGGTGGTTTATTTCAGGGGGGAGGGGGGGGGATATAAATTGCCATCCCTATAAAACCTAGTTTGGTTCTAAGTTGAAGATTGGCTAAAAAACGTTCTTACTTTAAAAATTACTGGATAGATAAGAGTAGATGAGGTCTTAGAGGTAGAATCAAATAATAGTGAAAATCATGGAAATCATGATTCAGAAGAAATGAGGTAATGTAAAGAAGTCATGACTGCAACAAATAATATAAGCCTAGAAAGTCTACACTAGACTGAAACCCCTAAACATTGCTATTTCAAAAATGTGTCGTTTTATTTCACCCTAACCTACGGTAATCAAATTACAATCTCTGCTGTTTGAACTATTATTTTTTAATTTGCATTTTCTCCATAACAATCTTTTAAATTTTCCTGTATTAAGTTTTTCTTCATTTTGTTTTGTAGTATCAACTATCCCTTTTTTCTAACAGGACTAATTAAACATTTAAATAGTATTAAAAAATTATAATTTTTGAAGACTATTTTTAGTGGAAAAACTTACATCTATCAGAGGAACATTTGGTGCCACTTGTGAACAAAATTCTTTTAACAGCACACCTTCCATTCCATCATAATAATCTCGAAGAAATATAAAGGTATCAAAACATCTATCTAATTCAGCCTAAGAAGAAAATTCAAGATTTTATGCTTTTTAAAATTTTAAACAAATTATTATCCAAGCCAAATTCTTTTCAATAATAAGCTTTTTAAAGATCACAAATAATAATTCAATAATGCCAGGAATTTATGAAGGATCATAAATCCCTGATAATGTTTTACTATATTTAACCACTATCATAATTAAGAGTAAAAATTATTCATTCAAAGAAAAATTATTTTTTATAGCCAAGTTAGTTAGAAATTAATTTTTTGACTACAATGAAATACATTGAAGCAGAATCCCAAGCAATGTGAAAGGTTATGATATTATTTGAAAAAATGAAAGGAAAAATTCTGCGACTTGTATTTGAACCAGGAACCTCGAGTGTCATATGTGCGTTTGGAGTATCAGCACAGAATAACACAGAATGGACAGCTTCGCCGTTTCCCATGCTAAGCGATGGTAGTGAGCAGACGGTGGTGCCCTCTGACGCATGGGTGGAATCCGCCGGGTGTTTAACCTACGTTTCTACGACTTTTTCTAGATTTTTAATTATTTCTTGGTCTATAATTAACGGAAATCACCAAGATCACAGAGACGCTTGAAATGAATGACATGTAATCTATCGGCGTCAAGAAAAAAATTTTTTCTACGGAGGAAAAATAGAGATATTCGCCTAATTAAATGCACTTGAGTAACTTGCTTGGTGGAATCGTGGGTTCGCTTAGCATAGGAATATCATTGGTAAATATAAGCTTTTTGAATATATTTCATTATTAAATTTATTTTTCGTTCTTCATTTTAATTTCAATAAATAAAAAAGTTAATTTTAAGTCTGTATATGAATTTGTTTCATGTATACAATGAAAATAAAAATATTTAAGACATGTTTGCTTATCTATTAAAACTTTCAAACTGACCCGTTTCTTAGATATTATTAAATAAAAAGTTAACTTTTGATTTAACATATCTTTTATGAAAGCGTATTCAGAATTTTTGCATGTGTATAAAGAAAATGAAAGCTTTTACTCGTGATGTTTGTTTAATTGTATAGCTAAAAAAAATTGTCAGTTTCTTATGTTCATTACATTAAATGAAAAATGAAGAGTTATCTTTTAACCCCACACATTATTAAAGAAACTGTGATCAGGATTGTTGTTGGTGTACCATGAAAATAAAAGCATTTTAAACTTACATTTTGCTTATTTTCAAAACTGAAATAAAGCCACTTTCTTCGATTAATTAAGCAAAGTTCTTAATGAAAATTAAAAACTTTAATGTTTACCTGGTGGATTAATAAAATCTGCAAAACACTTTTCATTAGTCTGATGCAGAAATAATTGAGTTTATTTTTTTATTTTTTTTTACTTTTATCTTGTATGCTGGTTTAATAACTCCTTAATCAACTAGATTTTTTTAAATATTTATTTCAAGTTCCTATTAACAATCGCTATTATTTGTATCAACCCGCAGAATTGTACCTTAGAAAATTCTGTAAATATAAGATTTCAATAAAGGAATTTAATCTCTTTTGTGGCCAGATAGGAAATTATTGCTAGAATGGACAAAGCGATCAGTTTCATAGGGATAGGGGCAGAGGAAATTAACAAAAATAAAACCAGGCATAGAATAAAATTTTTATTTGTCACTTACTACTAGTTGTTCAGTAGATTCAAGACGTGGGTGCTTAAACCAATTCAATACAAATTAAAACAATTCATAATTTGATATTTCTGGTGATTTTAAAATGGGTCCTAAAAAAAAAGGACATGTTTGCAGAGCAATTGGATGCAATAACAATAGGCAAAATTATAATAGAAGTTTTTTTAGATTTCCGAAAGATGAAGACAGGTAAGTTTAGATTATCATATTCATACGAGAATAGTCATCACGAAAAATAGTAAAATTCTGATCTAACTACTGTACATCATTGTTACCAAATTTTGTACAACATTGTGTACATTCTAATGGCTTTTGTCACTATTTTGCTTATCACTTTTTCAATAAAAACAAATTAAAGTAAGTCAAGTTAATTCTGTTGTTGAAATTAGATTAGTTCGAAGTGAAATTACTATATTGCGGTAAATATATTAATACATTTGCAAAGTCTAAATGATTTAGGTTTATGCTGTAAACTTAACAGCCAATCAGCTGATTGCCAAGCAAGTTACTCAAGTGCATTTAATTGCGAATATCTATTTTTCCTCCGTAGAAAAAAATTTTTTCTTGACGCCGATAGATTACATGTCATTCATTTCAAGCTTCCATGTGATCTTGGCAGTTTCCTTTAATTACAGACCGAGAAATAATTAAAAATCTAGAAAAAGTCGTAAGAAATGCAGGTTAAACAGCCGGCAGATTCCACCCATCCGTTAGGAGCGCTGCTTCAAGGTCACTACCATCGAAATGCTGAGCTGTCCATTCTATGTTATTCTATGGTATCAGCTCCAGTTTATAGTCATTATTTATTATGTGTGTTCTTCAAACTCTCTGATGGTTGGATAGGGGAAATTCTCGATCTGTGAACCGGGTGCCCTGCCTCCCTTGGGCTTTCCACCTTGACAATTTGGTTGTCTTTAAGACACTTAGTGACAGCAAGGCGATAACCCAAATGGTTGTCTTTAAGACATTTATTGTCTGTGATAACCCAATTGGTAGAGGCGTTGAGCATATGACACTCGAGGTTCCTGGTTCAAATCCAAGTCGCAGAATTTTTCCTTCCATTTTTTCAAATAATATCATATCCTGCTGTTTGGAGTATCAGCTCCAGTTTATATTCATTATTTATTATGTGCGTTCTTCAAACTTTCTGATGGTTGGATAGAAGAAATTCTCGATCGGTGAGCTGGGTGCCCTGCCTCCCATTGGGCTTTCCACCTTGACAACTTGGTTGTCTTTAACACATTTAGTGACAATATGGTTGTATGGGTGTCTGCAATAGCCCAATTGGTAGAGGTGTCAAGCATATGATACTCAAGGTTCGAATCCAGGTCGCTTCATTTTTCCTTCCATTTTTTCAAGTAATATCATTTCCTGATGTTTAGAGTATCAGCTCCAGTTTATATTCATTATTTATTATTGGGGAGGTTGAAAATAAAAGTACAAGAAAAAAGTAAATTAAGTAGCCCATTAAAATTACTAGTATATCTCCAAAAGTTTCCTCCTTGGACAGTCTTTGCCTGAAATGTGTTTCACTGGAAATATCACTTTGAATTAAATAATGCTAACTAACAATTAATATGATTAATCTTAAAATTTATATATATAAAGATAATTAACCTGCATAAGGCAGACATAGCAATTTATAATTAATCCTAACCACTCTTCCAACCAGCCACTATTAACTATGTTAAAAAGTTCATGTTTATCTTCTTGCAAACGGATGTCGCTAATATTCCACAAAATATGTTGCAGATTATCCAATCTTTTATGCAGGAATGCCTTTAGATAGAAGTTTTAATTAAGAAAAAATCTACAAGAACATATTTGTATATAAAAATGTAAATTAAGCATTGGAACAGATGATCATCAACCTTAGTTTCAGTATCATCTCGCATCTCTTCAGGAATTTTGTTATATTCTTCAATCCACTGATTAATATAATGTTGTTTATTATCCATTCGGTTTAAAAATATTAAAAAATCTTCTTGTATTAAATGAAAAGTTCTCATTAGACAGTCTTGGTAACTTCTAAGTTTGCAAAACATGGATTTCACATTTTCTAAGTATCGCATTTCCATGTTTTGCCATAAAGCTACCAAGGAAGCTGCAATTTCTTTAGGCAAACTCTCATCAGTGAAAACCCATCTCGAGTCACTTGGATAAGCAGGATAGCAAGGCGAAGGAGCTGTTTCATTTGCATACTCAGTTATGTTATTTATTCTGCCATCTAATAAATTATCCTTAGAAGCCATAAATAAAACATTTTCTCTAGAAGAAATTCCATCTATTTTGTTTTTCTCAGGACTTAAATAATGAAAATCAGTTTTTGAAGGAAACTGGGTTGCTCTATGATGAAACTGTTCCTTTTCAAAAGAAATATCGGCTGGTTGCTCCAGTTCTTGTTGAACTTCATGATCATCAGAAGTATGTTTCATTATGTTCAAAAATAGTAGAGACAGTATCTCACAAATTTCATCAGTTTCTTTTGACATTTCCACTGTATGCAAAATTCCATAAGTATTATAATAATCTTCAAGAGCAGGCCAACTTTCATTGAAACAATTAAGTTTTGTGTGAATTGTTAGATGGGTGAAATCTGAAGCAACGTCTGTGGAAGCTAGGAATGAACAAGTGAACAATGAAATTAATTTTTACTCAAAAAATAAAGTTTAACAAAGCTTAACACTTGAAAAATGGCATCAATATCTTAAGCTAAATTAATTAGTTCCCATATGAAAGAGCATTTTGGCCAATGATGAAGAAAACATAAATTAACACCTTGGAAAGCAATTGTCTCAGAGAAAAATAGCAAAAAGTATCGTTTAAACAATATATGCACTGGCAGATTTAAGGGGGTGGCTACAGGGGCTATAGCCCTCCCCATTGGTCTTAGACTTATACCAGTAAGATAAATTGTAAAGATTTTTAATACTGCAATAATTTTACAAATTTATATTTACTAACTTCAATATAGGAAAGACTCCAGGACCATCACTGCCCTGGGGAGGGGGGGGGGATATTTGAAATAACTTATATTAGCCAAACCACCTGATTACTCCCCCCCCCCTCTTGACCAAGTTCTAGATCCGCCACTGTATATGTACAGAAGTGCATGGTATTTTCTGACAATGCCTTTTTCTTAAATGAGAAATCTACAAAACTCCTTCAGGGCAGAACCATTGCTTGTTACATACATAGATTCAAATTAAATTCCAAAAAGAACCAGAAAGCAAACCTGGTTAAGAGGAGTAAAGTTCCCTCAAACATGCTAACCATTTGGAAGTTGGGGACATTTGACAAAGAAAAAAGTTCAAAATAGTGGCTTCAGTTTTGATTTAACAGGTATATACTGGAGTGAGGTTGGTTTGTTTTTTTTCTTTTTGTATTTTTCCATATCTTTTTTATTTAGATATCTAAAAAATATCCAAAGCAAATTAAATATTCAAAAATGGCAAAAAAAATAAGTCACAATATATTAATCTTCAAAAAATCACAAAAAATAACAGCTTCATTCATAAAAACAATATCTTTCACATGTGACATAACATTTTTAGCACCATAGTAAAAGTAGGTTAACATCCCACAATTTATTTCAGTGAAAATAAAAAAGTAAATCATACATGGTATTATCATAATCAGAGAAAATGCAATAATTCAGTTCAATTTTTAAATGGTTATGATAAATCCATATACAGTACAATTTTTTGCAAACTATTACCTGCATATTCAGATGCCCATTCTAAAACTTTCTCATCATCTGCATGTAAATAAATTACCACATCAAAAATGCATTTAGGAAGTAATACTGGAGGGCCTTGACTAGAAGAAGTAACAAGTTTTGAAGAACGAAGATCATAAACATTTGGTGACTGCTGAGCTTCAGAAATCATATGGTAAAGATCCTCTGGTGTATGATAGCCTGTAAATGTATCATCTAATAATTTGGCTTGACTATGTGTTGTAGGAAAACCATCCAACACCCAACTTAATCCAGAAGGAAATGTTCTGAAAACAACAAATATATTTATACAATACATATTACTAAAATTAATAAGACAATGAAGTGAATCTTTAAAACATAAGTGTATACAATTTTTTATACCAGATACTCTTCCTATACTTGTTCCATTTTAAAATACTCTTCATGATTTATACATGATTTATCTTTCTTTAGTTTTTGTGGCCAGCAAAACTAAAGATATTCACCTGTAGGATTTAAACATTGATCCCCTTCAAAGTACTCTCCTTGGGACTGCACACACTTCTCCTACTGCTCCTGCCATTATTGGAAGCATCTTTGGAAGGCCTGTTTGGAAATGGTGGATAGCTCTGCCGTCGTTTTCTGCATAATGTCTTTTCATGACTGAAATCGGGTTCCTTTCAGCTGGGGAACAGCCAAAAGTTGCATGGAGCCATGTCAGGTGAGTAAGAAGGTTGACGGATCAAAGGAGTGCTGTGTTTTTTTTGCCAGGAACTTCTGAATCAGATGGGATGAATGGGCTGATGCGTTGTTGTGATGGAGCGAACAGGTTCCTGTTACCCAAAGGTCAGGTCGTTTCCATCGTACATAATCACGAAGGCGACGAAGGACCGTCAGAAAGTACTCTTTGTTCATGGTTTGGCCTTTTGAGAAAAATCGAAAAATCGACAGGCATGTACTACACTCACTCACTCTCATGATGCCAGGCAGTAACTCACGAGCACTGTGTACGTGACCAACTACATGCATGCGGACGAAGGTCACCTGCGGTTCATTCATTTAGGCAGGAAAGATGATACTTTTTGTACACACCTCGTATGTCTATTATTTATAAAGCTATGCTTTTTTCATTTAACGTACATTCCTTTGATTACCATGCCTTATTCAAAATCAAAACATGGGGATTGGAGCATTTATCACAGATAAAAGTTAGAATGCCTTTCCTTAAATAATATTCCAGATAGATTGCTAAATAGCTAATTACATTTTGGCATGGATCTCATCTTAGACAAATACATTTGTAACAAAATCACTGGCATATGTTCACCAAAAACCAGCTCCATCTCTGCTGAATAATGCCAATACATCTTATTTCTATCTTTAATCAAGTATTTGAACATAAGCATTATTTTTCATAAGTGACTAGCTGAAAGATGGAGCTGAATAATTGTCCATGAATAATAAAATTTTTGCAATCATCATCCAAGTAATCTTCATATAGTGAGATGAGATATCTGGTACAAAACATTTATGAAACCTTTCAGTACAATTTTTAGTACTAAATGATAAATAGAACATAAGTAAAAATTATATTATGGATTTAAGGTGGAAGCAGAGTGAGAAAAACTCTAAAAAATATCTTTTTACTCTTCTCTAAATCAGTATTATGGATTTAGAAATATTTTGGTTTTCAGAATTTATATTAATCTATATATTTAAGTTGCAAGGCTAATTCTTTAGACAGTTCGTTGATGAAAACTACTGCATCTATAAAATTCATTTTGGTTTTAAATGAAAGGTCTTGGTCTCTAGATTTGTCAAATTTAGTTTTCCTGTCCATTATTACCATAAATAAGTGCTAATTTACAATTCAAAATTCCTTTAAACCCATGCATAATAATAGGATAAAAACTGACAATTTTGCATTATTGTTGCACGTTTAACCATTGTTGGCGACGGATTGAAACGTCACCTGACTATTGTCGTCTGAGCAACATCTATATATTTAAGTTGCAAAGCTTATTCTTTAGATTTGTCAAATTTAGTTTTCGTCTTCAATATTACTATTAATTAGCGCTTATTTACAATTAGAAATGCTTACGCTGGCAAACCAAACAATCCTCTCCACAATGGTGTCACAATCAACAGCTTTGCTACCATTGATGATCAAATCAACAACAATCACGTAAACAATTAACGACAATAACAATAAACAACATTACAGGGAAAATGAGATGGAGATGGGTTGTTTACCTTCAACTTTTGACGGGATCTCTCTAGTAAATAATAAAAATTTAACACAGGATAGAGGCTATCCTTTGTCAAAGCAAGGAGCATAATAGAGAATTATCTTGAAAGTGATGACTTCTTTATTTAAAATCAAAATTTATAATAGGTAAATACTCAAGATATATTTCATACTATTTTATATATAGTAATAATACATGTATATACAGGGTGGTCCATAAGTCTGTCCCCCCCTTTTATTTTTTGAACCGAAGCAGATATGTCAATTTTGATGAATCCAATGAATAGGAAGTTGTGGGTGAGATGTGTCAATTTTATCTCAAAAACCGTAAGGGATAGAGAAAAAAACCCAATTGCAAACTTGTTCAGCATAAAAAAACAAACAAAACAAAAAAAATCATCCAAATCGGACCAACAGTTCCCAAAAAAAGTTAAAAAAAGTAAATAACCATCTCAAACTAAAAAAAAGCCAACTGGGCCAAACCAAAGCGAATCATGATGCCCACTCAGCACCAATGCACAACTGAGCACGTAGTTTCAAAGATGCCATCACTCTTGTTACCATATCAGATGTAATGGATTGGCAGGCAGTCTGAATTCTCTGTTGCAAATCCAGCATAGAAGTTGGCTGAGTGGCATAAACATTGTCCTTAAGGTAACCCCACAAAAAGAAGTCATTAGGGCAAAGATCTGGTGAGCGTGCAGGCCAATGAATTGGGCCACCCCAGCCGATCCACTGACCTGGAAACATTGCATCGAGATGATCACAAGTAGCTGCCGCTGAATGGGCTGGAGCCCCATCATGTTGATACCATACCCTTCGAAGTGATGCTAAAGGAAGCTCATCTGCAAATTCTGCCACTAAAGGGTTGTGCATAACCTTTTGCTAGGGGTCTGGAAAATAAACAAAACTAAGTGGAATGTTCTGCGGTTGATAATCAAAAAGTACGTTTATTTCTGCTTTTATCACATCAATATTTAGTGTGGCCACCACCTGCTTCTCGAACAGCACGCATCCGTTTCGGCTTTAATTTCTTGTGCAACGTTGACACAGCTGCGACGTCTTTTGCCACTGTTATTAGCAATGATGTTTTTGCTTTCCTGTGATAATTTCTCGGGCCTACCCTCAGCAAATTCGGCATGGCAGTTATCATAACCTTTCTTCCAATTGTCCGTCACCCATCTATCCGATCGGTTTAACTTGTTCGCAACCCATTTGCGATTAATAAAAGACGCACCTGCTTCCATTGCCTCTCGATATGCATTTGCACGAACTCTATCCATGAAACGCTGCTCTTCACTGTCATTTATTAAACCAGCCATATTTGTTTGATACCAATTGATGCACAATGAACTACTCTCTGCCGAAGCGTCATAAGAGTGTGCTACAACGCTGCGGTTTAAGTCGCAGCCCCCTAGCAAAAGATTATGCACAACCCCGCACTACATTTATTATCATGTCTCTGTATCGTGCAGCTGTCAACGTCCCTTCGTAGAACAATGGACCAACCAATCCACCATTGATGATTCCACACCAGACATTCACTCTCCAATTCACCTGGTGCACAGCTTCTCGTAACCATCTAGGGTTTTCTGTTGCCCAATAATGGAGATTGTGTTTATTAACCAGACCATCTCGAGAGAAGCTGGCTTCGTCTGACCACAAGACCCAATTGAGAAAGCCTGGGTCATCGTCGATGCGATTTAGCAGCCAATTGCAGAACTCAAGACGAAAATCGTAGTCTGTTGGCTTCAATCCTTGGTGGCAGTGGACATGATAAGGGTGGAATCCATGCATATGAAGTAATCTTAATACTGATTGATGACTGCAGCCAGCTTCTTCAGCAACTGATCGAGTACTACAATGAGGATTAGCATAAACAGCAGCTAAAATGGCTGTGCTGGAGTCCTCTGATGTGACAGTTGTTGGTCTACCTTGCCGGGTCTGATGACTGACACTTCCTGTTTGCTGAAATTGTTGAACAACCTGGCGAATTGTCTTAGAAGTGGGAACTCTAGCATTGGGATATCTAACTTGGTATTCCCTGGCTGCACCTTTGTAATTATGTACAAATCCAAAACATAAAACCATACCAACCATTTCTTCTCTACTGTATTCTGCCATTTTTCAGACCTGATTGTCAGTTTCTTCCCCATTCATCAAAAAGCTTCAGCATTTAAAGGGCTAGTGGATAAAGCCCAATAGGGGGGGACAGGAAGATGCAAATGCAATGTGAGTGCCAATTAGCATTTGCAATTAACTTTTTTTGGGAACCGTTGGTCCGATTTGGATGATTTTTTTTTTGTTTTGTGTGTTTTTTTATGCTGAACAAGTTTGCAATTGGGTTTTTTTCTCTATCCCTTACGGTTTTTGAGATAAATTTTGAATGTGTCCTAATTTGCATATTTGGGATGATGAAAAGTGCACCATGGGATAGGCCACCCACAACTTCCTATTCATTGGATTCATCAAAATTGACATATCTGCTTCGGTTCAAAAATAAAAAGGGGGGGGGGGGACAGACTTATGGACCACCCTGTATAATTACTGGTTGAAATAATGAAAAAATTTCAAAAGGAAATACAGTACTTTCACAGTCCCCAGGATTTCATTTTAACAGGGGAGCACTATGTTTTATACAAACATGACAGTATCTGGTGTTATAAGCTAATTCCTGATTACAAGGTAGCTTATGGCCAGCATCCAGTCTCAGGTCATCAATTTTGAGTTAACTCTCACTTGATAGTGAAAATGTTAAACTTGTTACAAAATTGCTTTAATTTGTAATTTAAATTAAAGATTTTTGTTAAAAAGAATAATCACTTTATGATTTCAAGAACAATTTTAACTACAAGTGAATCGTCAATCTTGTCTCCGCTTTTCAGACAATTCCACACCATGAACCCTAAAACAGCAAGAGGTGGCATTTCAGTGCTTTCTGTTCTTTGTTTTGTTTCATCATCTTCGGTGGGTTCAAGTCCCTCCTCTTCTTTTGACATGGTAGAATCATTAATGAAGTTATCTAATGTATTAAATTCAGTAAATGATGTTTGACTACTAGCTGAAGCAAATGTCCCAGATCTTTTCCTCATGTCACTAAAACTAGGATTCTCCGTAGGAGCTAGACAGATAAATAATAAATGATTCAATATTTATCCAAGAAATACTAATAACCTAAATATATTATTAAATAAATATAAATTAAAATCAAAGTGCAAAGAAAAATAAATCGGATTTCATGGTTTATTAATTAATCCATATTCTTTCATGTATTCATTAAACCTATGTTTATTTTTTTTCAATGCGAAAATATATACATTATATAAACTTTATATTAGGGTCAGAAAGATTTACTGCCAACCAGGCAATTTTTGACTGGACCCTTAGACTAAAGAACTCCTGAAATCCCCATGAGTTTGTTTTTTCCCTGCAATATTAAATTTCATTTTAACATCATTATTCCTTCCAGACAAAAATATTGTCGGACGACAATTTTTATGTAAGGGGGCCCACATATAAATATGAGTGGCCTGGAGCCAAGTTCATATCTGTATGGTCCTCCTTTCTATTATTTAAAATAAGATACAAACGCATGCTGGTCATTTCTGCTGTGTCATAAACAAAGTGATCCTCTGATTCATCTGGTGTTAAAATTTGATCATAATCTCGAAAGGCCTGTAGAGATATTTCAACAGCTTCTTGTACAGTCAAAATCTTCAATGAAAATCCTGATATTTCAATTATCCCTCAAGAATAAAAAAGGAAAGATGTAAATGAAGAAATATAAAATCAATAAAACAGTAATAATATGTAGTAGCTTATAGTTTTATCATATATGTATCTCCTTTTCCGTTATGAAATGGAAAGTCTCTGTACTGTTCTTGATGAAGTTGATGGAGGCCATCTTGCAGTACATACTGGGAAAGAAAACACACAGAATTCCACCTGGTTTTGCCTTTTCTTGTTAGCTTTGTCAAGGATACAAATGAAGAGGCAGGCAAGGCTCCTTATGTACAGATTACGATGGTGTAAACCAGGGGTGGACAAACTGCAGGCCACGGGCCGCTTCCGGTTTCTTTTTGGCTCGCTATCGAATGCAATGCGGGCCACGAGATTATTTAGAAATATGCACAAGAGAGGTCAGAAATAGAATAATTTGAAATTATTTTTAGGGATACAGTGCACTTTATATTAAAGATCTTAGAAAAAGGTTAAAAATCTTTAATAAAAAAGTTTGCCCACCCCTGGTGTAAACAGTCATTGATTGGTTAAATACAAGATAAGGGTAATTTGCTAAAACTACAGACTATGGCTGAGGTAAAAAACTCTAACTGGTGAGAAGAGTTAGCAATTAGTTGGTCATAAATCCCGGTGAGAAAACTGTGACGTCATTTTAACGCGGTCGAAAACGCCAGTTAGTGATGCTATGCCTAACCGGTTAGTCTAACCATCCTCACCGAAAAAAAGCCCAGTGAGAAATTACATCATCATCCTCTCACCGGTGAGGGTTTTTAACCACAGCCCATGATGGTAAAACAGTCTGTAATTTTAGAAAATTATTGTTACACCATTGTAATCTGTATATAAGGCGTCTTGCCTGCCTCTTCAATAGTATCCTTATTAGTATCCAGGAATAAAAGGCGAAACCGGTCAGAATTCTGCGTGTTTTCTTGCCTGCAATATACTACGAGGCCTGTATCAAATGTCCTTTTTCTTACTTTCTAAATAGATAAAGTGGGGGGGGGGGGACTATATTTATCTAAAATTAACTAAATAAATCCACTGTGTCTTGTCACTTAATTATTTTGGACTGCTTAGATTAAAATAGCAAATAAATCAATACTATTTGGAAAACTTACTACGACCAATTTTTTCCAAAAGTGCTGATTTGCCTACACATGGCTTTCCTAGCATACATGCTCTCAAAGGTGCAAAAGGATATTCTATTACTTTGAGTGGTGGAGGAAACGGATATACGAGGTCAAGAATTCTATAAACTGCATGTCCAAGAAGAAAACAGTGGTGGGAGTTTGAATTTTCAAGTTCACAAGAAGAAGGAAGTTTCCAATTGTTTTCATGATTCTGGAATTTTAAAATATTTGACAGGCCAAACATTAATTGCATATCAGTAATAATATATTTTTAATATGCAATCAACAGAATAATTAAATTTAAAAAAGAAATATATAAGATTAAAAATATATATTTATATTTTATTTTTTAATTTATATATGTACTTATTTATTCATAAAGTTAAAGAAATCCATGAATGAATCATACTTTATAATCTTGAAATTCAATTTCATTTAAATAATTTTGTCTCCTTTCTTCTTTTTCAATGTCTTCCACATTAACTTCCATTGGTTCATATAAAGAGTTTAATGGTGCCTCTTCAAAAAAAGGTTTGTTTTCTAAAAAGAGAGCTCGCCAATTTCTCCACAACTGTTTTGGAATTTTGCTATTAAAATAAATCCAGAATTCGAGTTAATTTTTAATCTGCTTTTATTTACAGTTTAAATTTTTTAAAAAGAAAAAACTAGGATCAAACAGTAGTTTATTTTTATGCATAAATATTTGAGATCATTCATTGTTGATATGAAGAAGCTTAAATAGTTTTAAACTTCATGTAGATAATGGAAATTATGAAGGGAACTTTCATAAACTCCTGAAAATACTGTATCTCCCGGAGCAAAAATGATGCATACACAAAGCCAAAGAATTGGATTTTTTTTTTTTTTATACAACAATTTACACATGTTCTATGCAACTGTTATGCATCTTTTGCATCATTTCTTGTTTTCAAACTTTGTGAAATAATCCCAGTACTTTACATTTAACATTCAATAATTTTTTATGAGAACTTTATGTAACATGTAATGAAAGGGAGGGGGGGTATAATGCTGCTATAATGCATCTGTTCTTGCTATAATGCTGCTCATAGCAAACAACCAAGTACATGTATTTCAGTCTTGTTGTACTAATTTTATGAATTCTTGTACTGTAAAATTAGACACTGTCCAGGCACCTTATAAAATTGTATCAATGATCCACATCATCCCGTTTGAATTATCTCATGTATCATACATGTTTATAAATTATCTCCCGTATTATACATGTTTATTACTCAAAAACTTAGCATCCTCAAAGAAAAACTCAAAAAGTTTCTTAGCATGCCTTAATAAATTTCAATGTGCCCCCCATTTATGGCGTGAAGGACGTCAAAGCGGAACTCGATTTCCTCCCATGTTCGGGGGTGATTTCAGCAATTGTTTCAATTATTCTGTTCTTGAGAGTTTCAATGTCATCAATGTTGCTCTTGTACACTCTGTCTTTCACATATCCCAAGAAGAAAACATCCAGAGGGTTCGCATCGGGTGAGCGAGGGGGCCAACGGATTGGCCCATCCCTTCTAATCCATCGTCCTGGAAAGTTCGTATCGAGGCACTGCCTAACTTGTAGGCCCCAGTGAGGAGGTGCACCTTCTTGTTGGTAGACTATGTTGGGCTGCAGTTCTGCCACCTGTGGAATCAGGTAGTTCTCCAGCATCTCTAGGTAGGTTGCAGCAGTAATGGTGTCTTCAGCGAAGAAGAAAGGTCCGATTACTCGATCATGCATTAAACCGCACAAAACATTAACCTTTGGGCTGTCGCATATATGCTCCCTTAGATCATGAGGGTTTTGTGAGCCCAAATGTGGCGGTTGTGTCGGTTTACTGCTCCGAAGTATGGAATGTTGCCTCATCAGAAAACAAAATGTCCTCAAGAAAGGTGGGATCACTGTCAATTTTTTGGAGCATATCTTCAGCAAACTTCTTTTAGCTTCAGTGGTCATTTAGCTTCAGTTCATGCATCATCTGGATTTTGTAGGGTGTAAGACGAAACCGGTGCTTCACTATTTTATGTACGGATGTCATTGGCATATCTAGTTGACGAGCCGTTTGGCGAAGTAATTTACGGAGACTACGATCGAATGCCTCCCTGACCTTTTCTACTCTCTGTGGTGTCGCTGAAGCTCTACTAGCACCTTTTTTGTGTAACATGCTGCCTGTGTTTAAAAATTTTTCATGCCATAGCTTAATTGACTTATTATTAGGAGGATCCTTTTTAAACTTTGTTTTGAACATTCTCTGAACTGTAATCACTGCCTTAAATTCTGCAAGCCATAACACACATTGAGCTTTTTCTTGAACACTTGCCATTGTTTACTGCGTCTTGAGAAAAATGGAACAACGTGCCAACCGCGTGTTTCATTATCAACTCACACGAGGCTAAGAAACTTTTTGAGTTTTTAATAAATATAAACTGGAGATGACCTCCAAACATGATGTATTAATTTTTCTTTGTGAATAAAATAAAAAATCACGTTAAAATCTGTAATAGTTTTTGAGTAATAAACATGTATAATATGGGAGATAATTTAGAAACACCCTGTATTTTAATTTAAGGATAAATCATATCAAATCAGAAGATACAAAACATTGTATTTCCAAAAGTTTTGCGGGAAATAAATATTAAAAATTTCACTGTCAAAAAATTATAAGACCAAACAATATAACAATTCCACTCAAGTATACATAACACATCAATAGCCTGTAAACCCACCCTTGTTTAATACGAGTCTATATATTCTATCAGGAATTGAGAGAACAAGATTGTGAAGTAACATAATAGGAATTTCATCCCACGCATCCATGATAGCTTTATTTAGTGAATAAACATCTTGAAATTGCCTATTATGAGCATGAACCTTACGAACAAGACAACTCCAAATGTTTTCCATAGGATTAATATCTGGACTTTTTTGATGGCCACTCTATTGTGTTCACTTTTCTGCAGCAAACCATTCTTTTGTGGACTTAGATGCATGACAAGGACCACTGTCCTGTTGAAAAGTCCAGTTGTGGCCCAAATGGGATTAGTTTGACAAATAACATTTCCTGGTATTTCTTAGAGTCCATTTGCCAACAACAGCTAGATAAGTTTTTTTTCCGCTGCAGGCAAATCATAATGTTTCCAACTCCCATTTGACAACTGAAGATTTCCCTTGGTTGCTTTCTAAGATCATGCCAGTAACTGTTGTTTCCATCGGGGCCGTCAAGGTTGAACTTTTTCTCATCCGAGAAAACAATAGACTTCCATTGATAATTCTATGACATGAACATCTTAGCCCAGGCTAATCGCTTAATTTTGTGTTCTTTTTTTAATTGAGTTTTCTGCTTTTTAACTTATTCCAAAAGGTAGCATGACTTACTCTTCCCTCCAAATCTCTTGTAATTTCACATATTGACATGCCCTTGTTAATTGCAAGGTTACAGATTCTCCTCTTTTCTCTCCCAGTTAGGATAGGTTTCTGTCCTGTTCGTTTTTCTTGTTATCACAATTTAAATTCTTCAATTCTTGATGAATTGCAGTCTTGGATCCTCCACTGGATGCCGCAATCTTCCTTTCAGGCATCCCTTTTGCATGAATATAGGCGATTTGTCAAAGCTCTTTTTCACTTAATTCTGTGCCTCTAGGCATTTTGATATTTCACTAGTTCTTTTGAGCTGTTAATTCTACTGTTTGAAACCATTTGCATAGCAAGGGCCAAGCTCACTAGCATTTATGAATGACAATCCATGACTAGTCTTATAATTTCTTGACAGTGAATTTTTAATTTTTTTTGTTTTCTATTTACTTTAATATTTATTTCCCACAAATGTTTGGCAAGTATAATAATTTGTATCTTCTGATTTAACATGATTTATCCTTAAATTAAAATATGTTTGGGAGGAAAAATGTTATGTGAAAAAAAAAACGTATGATCTTATAATTTTATGACACACCTTAATTCAATGATTCACAACGAGTGCAAAAAAAACATTCAACATTTTGTTGGGGAGGACAGATTGAACAAAAACTGTCATATGAACATAGGTCACATTCCAATTAGATACAAAATTACAACAGAACAAACTTTTATTAGTGTAGAGCAAACAGATAAACAAAACCCATGTTTTGAACTTATAATTATCTTCAAAGAACCTAGGTTCATATACGAGGGGATGCTGAAAAGTCCTAAGCCTCCACAGGTTCCCAGCATTGTAACAGAAAACTGACTGGATATTTGAAAAGAGCGGGTTTTCTTCTGCGCATGTACAAAATTTGGAGTTTGCGTGTTGACCCGTCTCTTTGTGACGCTGACACAAATCCAACATGGATGATAAGCGCTTGTGCTTTAACAACATCAAAAGGACAAGGCCCCCAAGGAAATTCATGTTGTCATGACAGAAACTTTAGGTGAACTTGGACCATCATATGCCACCATCAAAAAGTGGGTGGCCCAGTTTAAACGTGGTGAGTTTTTGAGTTGTGATTTCCCCGCTCAGGACGACCCAAGACGGTGATCACCCCGGAAATTGTTGACGAATTTCACAAACTGATTTTGAGTGACCGCTGGATCTCTGCCAAAACGACAGCAGAAAGACTGGCTATCTCATGTGAGTGTGTTGCTGCCATCATTCATGATGAATTGGACATGAGGAAGTTGTCTGCGAAGTTTGTTCTGAAGTGTCTCATTGCAGATCAGAAACGCCCAAGCATTGTCTCATCCAAGGAGATGTTGAAGTTGTTTACGAACAATTCAAGTGTAACCATGGATGAAACCTGGTTATACCACCATGACCCTGAGACCAAGCAACAGTCCATGGAGTGGCATCACAGTGGTTCCCCACGTCCCAAAAAATTCAGACAGCAAAAATCAGCTGCAAAAGTCCTTGCATCCATATTCTGGGATAAAGACGGAATCCTCTTCATTGATTACCTCCCAAAAGCCAGACCATCAACGCACAATATTACATGTCCCTGCTGGTGCAATTAAAGGAGGTTTTGAAGGAGAAATACCGAGGGAAGTTCACAAAACGCATCCTCTTCTTGCAGGACAACATGCCTCCTAACAAGGCACAGTCAACCTTGCAGAAACTATCCAAACTGGGCATCCAGTGCATTGACCATCCACCCAATTCTCCAGATCTGGCTCCGTCGGACTACCACCTGTTCCCTTCCCTGAAAAAAACACCTGAAAGGTCACCATTTTGCATCCAACTCGAACAAACTTCCAAATTTTTTTGAGTGGTTTAAAAAAGTTGGAGGACCATTCCAAAAAGTGTATTGAGCTTCGAGGAATACGTCTAATAAATACAACATTTTGTTCTATAGCTCGTCTCCTTCCTGGTCAGGTTTAGGACTTTTCAGCATCCCCTTGTACCAGTTATTACTTAAAATGACGTCCCCAACAAACTACCAAATTTTGTTAAACTCATTTGTGACTGGGAGCATCAATTATCTATTGGAGTATTGATTCCCAATGAGTTTAACAAACAAAGGAATATTCCTTTTCCTATGAATATTTTCAATTTATTGCAAAATATAACAGACCATACAGCCACACATACCTTCACATCAACGACACCAACAATTAAAAAATAAATACTGTTTACTTGTTGGTCAATTCCATATGTATAGAAACACAGATGCTTAAGTCAACTATCTGGCAGACAATATCCCAACACATTTCATAGTAAGTTTTATAGCATTGTTCTCGTTGTTTTGACAAGAGTAGTTTGTGAAATTCCCAGTCTTTCTGAATTTGATTCTGGCATTTACGTTTAAAGATATCAATTTGCCGCTAAAAAAAAATTAGGGAAAATCTGATTGTTAATGAGTATTGTGAAAAATTGCTTGCATTAGTTTATATCTACAAGAAAAAGAAAAAAAAATTAAAATAATAAATGCATTACATTGAAAAATTTAAATGGGCTCCAAGTGCTAATCATATAATAAAGGAATCAGCATTTTAAAACAAATTATAAGCTACTTTATATTTTAACAAGGCATCATCAAACAGAATTTTCCATGAAGCAATAGATAGATATTGGTAGAATCAATAAAGCTCAACTATCAGTGTACAATCTGAAATCAGTTCAAAATTTGCTCAGTATATATTATCCATTGTATTCAGAATCTTAGTTAAATTATCTCAAGGGTCCAGCAGTCAACTTTCATTCATTTGCTTTCATTCTGTCAAGATGACATTTTTCTTTCAATATATACCAATATATTTTGTTTTCAAATGAAAATCAAACATCAATATTACACTCCACTGAATAAACAATTTTTTTTTTATTTATTATCCATTTTTTTTTTCTATTTTTAATAAAATATTTTATGTACCTTTGAAGCTAGAAATAAAAAATTCATATAAGGTTATATTATATTAAAAATAATATAAGCACATAGAAAAAAATTTATAGGTCTAATGGAGATTAATTTATTGTTTTTGTCAAGACTATATGCAAGTGCAATTTGAATACAGCATCATGATCAAGCTTCTTTTCTAATGACTTTATTGCTTTTTATGACGAGAAATGGAACTCATTCGGCCACTGCCATTTTCTATGAATTTTCATCATCACCTAAATAAACATGTTGTACTAAATAGTATCAGGGATGGATGAAGGTAGACAGGCTACTTTCACATTCCTGGTTGTATATTTGAATATTTTGTATCTTTTTTTAATATTAGATTAAACTATATTGTATTTTCTGGTTATACAGGATTCAAAATGAATGATGCAAAAAGAAAACGTAGCTGTGACCAGTACAATCCAGGGTCGTAACCAGGATTTTACATGGGGGGGGGGGGGGGG
>JAHWFO010101147.1:18268-35306 GCA_023313115.1 Rhysida immarginata | reverse complement strand
CCCCGATTGGACAGTTGAAATCGCGGCTCTTGGCAACCACGTCCAATCCGATTGATTTCAGTTGATTTATCGCTTTTAGACTGAATAGCTTCTACATTCAATACTGGATCTTCAACTGACTTTTTATTAAGTAAACATAAACGAAAAGGAAACTGTGCAAGTGCATATGAAATTGCGGCTGATTCAGCGATCTAGCGGACCGCGTTCGGCCGGATCCGCACTGTATTAAAACAACGATTCTGGAACCAACATTTGAGGCAGAGTTCTTGACAATGGTTCAACAGGCCTAGCTAGCACTATCTCCAGCAAAATCTGACACATTCGGTAGAGTCAATACCATAGCATTACAGGTTTCTTTTATTTTTTTATTTTTTATTTTTTCATTCAAGAGGCAGACTAACATGATAATAGAGAGGAATCTCTAATGTTTTAACCACTCCGTGTATTTTACTCAAGATTTACACTTTCACATTTGAATTTTTTAAACATTCATACCTTAAAAGAATGCATGCACCTTCTAATAATGGTTGGCGGTGTTCACAACGTTGCAATTTCTTCTTTTCATACAGTTCCATTTCTGTGTAAGTATCCTTTAGAAATAAAAGAGAAACCTTTTTAATTTTTAAATGACCTGTATTAATGTTTTTGTTACAAATTTTTTTTTATCACTGTTTTATTTTTATTTTTATTTTATTCCAGTTTAGCCTCAGTTAAAATTTTGTCCTTTGCTACTTAATGCTATCTCTCCTTGAATAATCCTAAGTGGATGCTAAGTAGATTACTTGGGACCCTCCAGAAAAATAAAGATCACTTAAATTTTATAAATCACTGATGATGCTTACAGATATACATGGACATCTGAAAAATATCAATTTTGGTTCAGATGTTTGTATCCAAAAATAATCAGTTCTTATATATACTGTACTTTCTTTTTAGATATGCTACTCTAAAATTCATAGTTATCTCATCTACATCTGAAAATCCTCAAAGACTAATCTTTGGATTTGATGGAACAGCCACTGGAAACCAGGTTGGAATTAAGTAAAACATTTGAAGTTTCAGTAAATAAATCCATAGTGCAGACAAATCCATATTTGGAAGATCTACATTAATTGTGGTCAAATTAACCAAATACAGAGGGATGCAAAAAATGTATACAAAATTTAATAGAGGTTATCTACGACTTTTTTCATAACAGCGAAATAGAAAGTTAACATCCTCAGATTATTATATGGATTGAATAAAGATGACCCCGATCAAAGAAAACTACACTGCCACCCAGACATGGGAGATAACAATGGACAGAAGCAGTAGTTTGCCATACTCAAATTGTCTTGATGCTTATGGTAACCATTTCAAACATCTGTTGTACGAGGTGCATTCAAGTTCTAAGGCCTCCGATTTTTTTTCTAATTAACTACTCACCCGAAATCGATGAAACTGGCGTTACTTCTCGACGTAATCGCCCTGCAGACGTACACATTTTTCACAACGCTGACGCCATGATTCCATGGCAGCGGCGAAGGCTTCTTTAGGAGTCTGTTTTGACCACTGGAAAATCGCTGAGGCAATAGCAGCACGGCTGGTGAATGTGCGGCCACGGAGAGTGTCTTTCATTGTTGGAAAAAGCCAAAAGTCACTAGGAGCCAGATCAGGTGAGTAGGGAGCATGAGGAATCACTTGAAAGTTGTTATCACGAAGAAACTGTTGCGTAACATTAGCTCGATGTGCGGGTGCGTTGTCTTGGTGAAGCTCGATGTGAGGTTGTTTCGGTTTGTTGTCACACGATGTTCTGCCTTCATTAAACTGTCGCACCCAAGAACGCACTTTCGACACATCCATAACTCCATCACCACATGTCTCCTTCAACTGTCGATGAATTTCAATTGGTTTCACACCACGCAAATTCAGAAAACGAATGATTGCACGCTGTTCAAGTAAGGAAAACGTCGCCATTTTAAGTATCTAAAACAGTTCTCATTCTCGCCGCTGGCGGTAAAATTCCATCTGCCATACGGTGCTGCCATCTCTGGGATGTATTGACAATGAACGCGGCCTCATTTTAAAACAATGCGCATGTTTCTATCTCTTTCCAATCCGGAGAAAAAAAATCGGAGGCCTTAGAACTTGAATGCACCTCGTAATTGTAGAAAAATAAAAGGAGGTTTTAAAATACTCTTGAATATTACGGGCCCAAGACAACTTCTTTTTTTTCTATTCTATCATCAGTCACCGAGTGTAAATTTAATAATGATGCTGTGAAATTGAGGTAGTGTGTGTGAGCGAGCAAGGGTTTCCCACATTGTTTACCATTCGCAGATCACGCTCGAACGTGTTTTGACGCGATTTAAACGGAATGCTGCGGTGCACAGGCAGTCTGTCAACTGGTAGTGTAGAATAAGCATCGCATTCTGAATTCGCTCCGTAAAATATCAGTTATGGAACAACGTTCGAATATCAAAGATGACCATTGGAGTGGCCGTTCATCAACTGCAATCAATCCATCCACAATTAATCTTGTGAGCAACTTCGTGCAAGAAGACAGATGCCAAAGTGTAGAGACAAAAACTGCTGCGATATCCGCACTTCGCACCGTTCTGCAAACTGGCTTCGCAGAGTGTTTCCAAGCATTATACAGACATTGGCAGAAGTGTGTTACTGCCCAAGGACAGTATTTTGAATGAAATGTTGTTTAAATGTTTGTATTTTTTCTGCGTGCACAAATAAAAATTAATTCCGGGAACTTTTTGAAGCTACTAGTATGTGATCATATTATTGCAGAAGAATGTATATTTGATGGTAATTAAATGTATTTATTCCATAAAAACTACATTATTATATAATACTTATTAATTAATTTAATTACATTAACTGTATTTACCCAATTATTAGACGACCTCAAATATAAGACGACCCTCCAAAATTTGAAAGTTTTCAAGAAAAAAAATTTTTTAAGTCAAAAAATGAACTACCAGTATATGTATTTCAACAGTATTGAAATTCTACTAACAAGTTTAATAATTAACACATTTAACCCTTACATATAAATTAATAAACCAATTGCACCTAGTTGTTTTTAAAAATGAACAATTGCACCAAAGTAATAAAACTGACTTAATACTATTAATAACATAAAATAATTTTAAGTTCCATCATCATTAAGACTTTCTTCCCACATGATATCTTCAATCTTCTCTGTTACATTTAGTGCATTTGAAATGCAGCATTTTCTCCTGGAATACTTATAAGTTTACAATTAGCATTTTCACAGTTCACATGTTGTTTACTTTTTCAGTTAAATGCTGCCTCATGGTATTCAAAACTAGCACTCCTCTTCTTTTTAATAAAGATTTTGGAGGTTACACCAGACATTTTTTAATCCAGTCAGTCATCAATTCAGTTGTCATACTCATTAGCTTGGCTTATACAGTGAAGCCAATTGCTTCGCTTCTCGGGATTAAAGATCCGATTCTAAGACGACTTCCCTTTTTTGCCCTCTAATTTTGGAAAAAGCCCTCATTTTATCAAATAAATATAGTACTTGTTTAAAATAAAGATTGCTTGGAATTATTTTTATTTCGGTTTAAATCGTCTTATAGAAATTTATTATTAGTAGTAAGGCTTGGTCCTCGTATTGCTGGTGTAAAAGAGGAAGATTGTATTTGTAAATAATTAAATAACATTTGAATAAGTATTAAAAATATATGAGAAATTTATAAAAAAAATTATGAAACCAACTTCAATTTCTTTTTCCTTCTTCCTCATCTCGTCACTAATTTTTTTCTGTGGTGTGGGTTGAATGTTCAAAATATCATCTTGCCTACTTTTTCTAAATCAGTGAATTCATGCGTCAATTAAATTAGAAGTTGGAGAGCAATGTGAATAAACTTAAAATGACAATATAACTGTATTATAATCAAAGGTTACTTTGCTGCTTGTGATAATGCAGCAATGCGACTTGTTCTTTCATCCAAGAAATTTTTGAATCTTTCTTGTTTTGCTTGTATTCTGAAATTTAATTCATTATCCCTATATGATATCAATTCCTGAAGCCTATGACAAGTCTCCAACGTTTGGGCCATTGTATCTTGAATGTCACTCAATGCTAAAATCTAAAACGTTAAATAGATTATAAAGGTTAATATTCTTTATGTGACATACTATCACTAACTTTATGTTGCAGGTATATCAAAATCAACCAGCAAAATTAAAAAAAAAATGTATAATTTCTCACTCTCTGCTGGCCAATTTGAATTGGTTTATCTGTTGATGTGGACTGGATAGGACACTTGCATGTTTCAAGATATACAAATATTTTGTACAGCACCTCTAATATTACTGGTGTGTCTGCATTTTTGATCCTCTTCAGCATACTATCAGTAATTTTTATTCCTAATTCTTGGAAAATTGGTCGCAATAAAGAAAAATTTTTTCGTACAATTTTTTCACTCCTAAAAAATTTCAAAATAAATAATTTTAAAAAATTTAAAAACTTAAATTCAAATTCAAAAAAAGGAAATTGTAAAAGCAATTTAAAATATATCAGAAAATTCATATTTGAGTTTTACATTGTGTATGTAAAATGAATAATGAAAAATTTAAAAAGATAATCTATACTAGGAAAACAAGAGATAACGTGATATAGATACTTTCTAAAACACATTAAAGCATCTAGCACATTATAAGAGCTTCAATTTTGGGACATAAAAAACATTAAGTTACACTGTGAATAGCAATGAAAAATTAATGAAAAATTATTTGCTTCCTTCCCACAATCTCTGAGGATATCGAATGTCAATAATAAATAAAACATGTTTTTCTTTTACATTTTTTTAAACAGCTCTGTTAATAAAGGTCTATAGTTAACAAGGTATTCTCTACTCCTATTTGGAAGTGTATTCCTTAATTATTTACATTCATATAAAGATGGATGAATGAATTTTAAATGTTTTTTTGTAATAAACCATGGTTGCAAGTTTTATTTTCAAATTTTAAAGGGCAAATGACATCAAATCGGAACTTGATTTCATATAATTTTGAATAACTTCCTGATACTAAATATCAATTTTATAATTTTTTTACTTTCATTTTTAATAAAGAAATCATAATTGAAAGACCACTTCCGGTAATATAAATTCATTGCTTATGACGTCGGATTTGGTAACTGAGGCCAACAAGATTTACAGGCCGTGGAGCAATTCACAAGCCACAGGCCCGACGAGATTTACTGGGTCTATTAATCTCATTGGCCTCAGCTTGGCAAAGATGACGTCATTCGCAGCTAATGTTTTTTGAATGGAGGGGCCCCCATTTTGCTTATTTGTTGCCTCTTTCTTAAAAAGTTTGTAACTTTTTTCCCATAAAAACTTGGTACAGTCGGGAGCTTTTTTCCATAAAAAAAACCTTTTTGCACCCGGCTGTATATGCTATGTCATCGACTCCACCAGATGTGGAGTGTTGCCAAACTACTACTGATTCAGCATGAATATCAACCAATTCTTATCTGAAAGGAATGCGGAATATGAAATGAGCCAACTTTTGTGCAAGAAACATCACATTATGGCATAGGTTGATTTATAAGCACAAATGGTTAGTCATTCATATGTCATTTGAAACCACAACCTAATAGCTACATGTTGCCAACATAGTCGCAACGAACATCCTCCTGTCAATAATTGACAATATTGAAAGACGAGTCTAGACATTCAAGAACTAAAATTTCAGTCAAGGTACTAGAAGCTCCACACTTTATACCATCTGATATTTCCGAGAATTTTGTCCTTCGCACTAACATGAGCAATCTGACCTCGATCCAGTTCTTCAATGATAAAAATGTCCTGAACGAAAGACTGAAGTTCTGGATCAAAGAGAAATCATCATATAATGATCTCATTTCCTGGATTTATGACACCGAACATGCTATCAATGCCTCCTGCAGACCACCTTTCTGCCCATGTCATAGCCATAACACGTTCCAAGAAGCCCAGTCTACCTACATAGCATGTTCAAGAAGCCCAGTCTTCGTACATCAGCATCACCAAAGAAAAGGCTATCATTTCTGCAAGAAAGAAGCCAATTAAAGATGCCATAATTGCCAAAACTGACCAGGGCAACACCTGTTATCCTCTTCCAATTTAAAAGATATAAAAGATAACAGCATACAAATAGGTGGGGAAACATACGAGTTTTGTTGGTAACACACACCATGGTGTAGTTATTAACTCTTAGGTGGCAAGAATGTGGAAAAATGGTGTGTGCAAACATGGCTCCTCTTGCTGGTCTCTCAGGTCACCTGACTTCACTCCCATGTGACTTTTTCCTTTGGAGTTATATACAGGGTGTCCGGAAATAAATGGTAAATATTCATACACGTGAGAGAACATGTATAAAGAAGCATTTTTATTCTCATGAACATGGTGTCGCAAGCCACCCCCACATAGCTACAGGGGGATTAAAGTATGTTGCGCTGCCTGATTGTTGGCTTCCCGCAAGCGACTAGGCAATGTGGTGCAGCCCACATTGGAGCCTACAGACCTCAGTACTCACGAGCTCTTAATAACTGCATTTGTGAGGGTTCAGGTAGTAAGCTTATTTGTGAAATGGTTCCGATTGTATAAATGTATGCAAATCAATACGTATGCCACGACCTCCAGTGACATTTAAGGTATTAAAGGTTTGTGGAGTGACCTGACAGGGGCAGCCATTCGAGCATACATTGACATCTCTTGAACAGATGTGGGCTGCACCATATTGCCTAGTCGCTCATGGGAAGCCAACAACCAGGCAGCGCAACATATTTTAATCCCCCTGTATCTCTGTGGGGGTTGGCTTGAGACACCATGTTCATAGAAATAAAAATGCTTCTTTATACATGTTCTCTCACATATATGAATATTTACCATTTATTTCCAGACACCCTATATAAAGTTTACGTTCCTGTATCAAGAGACTTACCAGATCTTTGTCCAAGAACCACAGATGCAGTTGCTACCACTGATGCTGATGTGTTGCTTGAATGTGATAAGAGATAGATTACAGAACTGATGTTCGTCGAGTCAGTTCAGACATTTGTAAGGGTGCAGAAATAATGAATCTATTGTCCAAATAAAATAGATTTTACTTATTGTATGTATATTTCAACCACCAAGTGATCATCATACAGCAAGAATAATGACTTATTGAATTCCCAAAGGGACTTATTGAACTTGCTCTATATTTCAGTGGTTTTATTCTATTATCAACTGACCCATCCCTTCAAATACTTTGCCCCTTAATTCCATTTAATCTACACCCCTCATCGCTGAATACCCCACTTGTAACTGTCCACATAAAAAACTTGCCACTTTGCCTGTAATTAACTATACACTTTGTCCCCACTTTCTTCAACTGTAATTCATGGGAGAACTTCTATATCAGTTTATCTAAGTGTAACTATAATACCAGATATAAGGAGTATATATCCTCCTTCTAAAAGAACCATTTCTTAGACTGTGGACATCCATCAAAGAACAGTGAACATGCCATGTCCATAATCAATGTAGCAAACAATCCCTTCAAGACTGCAGTCATGAGGTCCATTAAAATTTTTAAAGTGAAAAATCTGTTTCCTGATCAACAGATCAAAAATATCATAAATATCCTACAGGGGTTTAATGATCAGGGGACTGAGGAGGGCAGATGAGATGTTCCACTTCATCCTTGTATTCATCAAACCATGCCTAGACACTTTTAGCAGTGTAAATGGGGGCACTGTTGTAGTGGAACACATGTCAATTATCAGGGAACATAGTTTGGAGTATAGGATGGAGATGATTTCTTAAAATACCGAGATATTGTTACACTGTGATTCTCCCATGCAGGACTACCAGTGGCTCCAAGCTATGTTGAGATCTAGCATCCTGCACCATCTTCATGCTTAGGAAGTCAACATGAAAAGGCTGCTGCAGGAGTTCTCCAGACATAAACATGTCCAGGGTCTGGAGAACTTGTTTATAAAGTTCTGATATAAAGTAAAAGCATATTCATCAGACTAGATGACCTATCCTTACTGCTGTTCTAGCCAGTCTCTGTGCTCTCTCCACCGTCGTCATCTCTTCTAAGAAAAGGTGGCATCACCAATAGTTTTGATTGGTTCATTATATTGTGGGTGCGTCAACATCTAGATCATTTTGCACCTTTCACATGCCTAATACCTTAACACAGTTCTTAGATATTTCCTGGGACAAACACACATATCCATGCCCATGGCAGGAATCAAACCTGTGGTCGGAAATATTTAAGAACTGGAAAACCTACGCTCCAGTACTCTCGGCCACAGCCCAAAAGTTTTGGCATAGCTGGTCTGTTGGATAGATTGGATTGATACACGATGTTGGAGATGGGTGTTTATCTCGGAGGTTATCTGGCCACCAGCATCTTGTGCTTTTGTCCCACAATCCATTTCAATGCCAATCTATCCTGCCAGTGAGCCCACTGTTCTATTTCGAAGATGACAGGGTAGACTGAAATTGAAATGGATTGTGGGCCAAAAATACAAGACACTGGTGGCCAGATAACCTCTGAGGGGAGCCCGACAATTGGGTGGACGACAATTGGGTGAACATCAATTGGGTGGACGCGACAATTCGGTGGAAATGCAAATTCGATCGAGATTTTTAAATCACCGAAGAATTTTAGATATTTAACCCGTTGTTTGTTATAATTGACACATCTTTACTGCAATTACAAAGCAAATTTTATGTCGAAGTTACTTTTTATGCAGAAATCTTTTATTTATTATTTATTATTTATTAGCTTACAAATAAATGAGATTATTTCTTCATTAAATAATTTATTAAATCATTTTGTAAAAAGTGTAACATTTTCTATTTTGTTTTATTGCTAAGTGTTCCATTATTCAATTAAAAATACTGTTATTCTTAAATTACTACTTAAGCTCGTTAAAAAAGGCACAATAGGAATTGGGTAGATAAATCTGTTATTTGACATTAATATAGCATGGTGACCCCCCCCCCCCCCTACAGTCTGGTTTAATATAAAAAGGTGGTTGGAGAGGAGGACAGAGGATAGAGCTCATTTCATTTTTAGGTTGAAAGGGTTGATTCCTGATATAACTATTTCCCCCTCCAGCTTTTTAAGAGAATTAAGTTTCCCTTCTCCTATAAACAAATATAAAAAAAGAGAATTAAAATGGCTGTCTTAAAAGTTTAAGTTATTAAAATATTACAAGTAAAATATAGCTATAAAAAAAATTATAAATATAAAAAAATATATACAAAAACAAAATAATTACAGATAAAATATACAAATGAAATTGTAACAACAAAAATATATTAAATATAATACAAATCAAATAATTTTCAAATAATAACAAAAAGAAAAAATATTGCATCAAGAAAATTTGTTCAGTTATATGTTCCCTTTAGTTTTTGAAATGATTTCCAAAATTCTGTACAAATTTCATGTGAGTTTTTAATCTTGTTAACCTTTTGGGGGATGATGGGGGAGAAGCTAAAATTTAACGGGGATCAAATGGTTATATTAACGCTTTCAACCCAAAAACAAAATGAAGTCTACCCCCTGTCCTCCCCTCCAATCATCTTTCTAAATTACTAGCATGACAGACTGTACACTTTCCCAAAGCTGTATTTTGTTTTTGTAAAAAAATTTTCTGTAATTTATTTATATTTTTTGTATATATTTTACTTGTAATATTTTTATATTATAACTTCAACTTGACTGTACACTTTTAAGACAGTCATTTTAATTCTCTTATGTAATAAGAAGGGAAACCTAATTCTCTTAAAAAGCTGGAGGGGGAAGTAGTTATATTAGGGGTCAACCCTTTCAACCTAAAAATGAAATGAACTCTGCCTTCTGTCCTCCCCTCCAACTGCCTTTTTATATTAAACCAGACTGTAGGGGAGGGGGTGTCACCGTGCTATATAATGTCAAATAACATATCTATCTACCCAATTCCTATTGTGCCTATTTTAACGAGCTTAAGTAGTAATTTAAGAATAACAGTATTTTTAATTGAATAATGGAACACTTAGCAATAAAACAAAATAGAAAATGTTACACTTTTTACAAAATGATTTAATAAATTATTTAATGAAGAAATAATCTCATTTATTTGTAAACTAATAAATAATGAATAAAAGATTCTCGCATAAAAAGTGACTTCGACCTAAAATGAATGAAGCAAATTGCTTTGTAATTGCAATAAAGATGTGTCAATTATAAACAATCAATGAGTTAAATACTCAAATTCTTCGGTGATTTAAAAATCTCGATCAAATTTGCATTCCCACCGAATTGTCGTCCACCGAATTTTCACGTTAACCCAATTGACGTCCACCGAATTGTCGCGTTCACCCAATTGACGTCCACCAAATTGTCGCTCCCACCCAATTGACGTCCACCAAATTGTCGCGCCCACCCAATTGACGTCCACCCAATTGTCGTGTCCACCAAATTGTCGCGCCCACCCAATTGACGTCCACCCAAATGTCGCGTCCACCCAATTGTCGTAGACCCACCTTTGAGATGAACTATTATTATCTTACTATGTCATAATACTGGATACAATGCTACTTGCAACCCTACAAGGCTGGCTGTTTTTATAAAGACTCTGCAAAATATTGTCCAATGATCATCCCATTCATGTTCAAGAGGTCATACATAATAACACTTGACTGCTAGCAGAACGTTCACATACAATCCATAAGACTGCTGCTGACAGACAAGCATTTCCCAAATTGGGATTCGCAAAATTAATCAATGGGTTTGCCAAAATTTTTTTGTATAATGGCAGATTCCTATTATTGTTGCATGTATATATATACAGTCGAACCTCAATATATCAAATTTCATGGGAACAGAAAAAAATTCGAGATAAAGAGGTTTTGAGATACAGAGGAGGGTTATTTTTAAATCAAAAATTTTAAATTAATAAAGGTACTGTGAGAGTACAGATAACAATAGGATATAAAGTGGTACGGATAGTGTTACGTTACATGCAAGTGGCACCATTAGCAACAGAAATGCACAAACTGCACATGCTCAAACATCTCATATGCAACAGAGATTTGCCAAGGAGTTCAGAAAATTTTCCGTGAATTTTTTTCATAACGCACGAGAATCATCTAATTAACCCAAGGCCGGCTAGAAAGTCTTTCTAGTTGGCCTTGAACTAACCAAAATGACGTCAAATTTTTTAGTTTTGGTACGAAAAATTTTTCATAATGAAAAAAATGACAACTCTCTAATGTATTTTTGCATTTCGTTGGCACACGAAGTCAAAATTCGACATAGCAAGGTTTTTACAAGATATGTTTTGAGATAACAAGGGAAAATCTCGGGAAATAAAATTTTTTTGAGATATTGAGATTTATGAGATAACGAGGTTCAAGATATTGAGGTTCGACTCTATTTATAAGTCAGGGATTTGCACAACTCAGATCTATGGGAAAGTGGTTCGTGATTCGAAAAAGTTTGGGAACCACTGTGATAGATGATATTTCTACCTTCATGGATATTAGGTGATATGGCTGTACTTAAGGACAAATTAATGTTTTCACATGGGCTTCCCCCTTTCATCCATTGCTACTCTACTATAATTTTTATGTTTATTATAAGTTTTGATTTTCTTTTATTTTTTAAACTGTGTAAAATTTTGTTCTACATACTTTTCTTTATTTATTTTTTATTTGCAAAGACGTTAAAACATTGTTACTGGGTTTGCGAAGTCCGCCATTCTATGTTGTCAATATTTTTTTGAATTTTTTTATTTTGACTTCAGATTCGGATAAAGCATAAAAAAGTACCGGTAAGTAAAAGTTATAATAGGCACACATGGCTATCTATTCAAACATAGCCAAAATGGTAGTTAAACATTTTGGTCCTTCAAGCTGGCCAAAATGATTAACCTTAAACATCATTTTCGCCATGTTCCCAAATAGATAGGACATGTTCCCTATTATAACTTTCACTTACATTATGATGTTCTATCTGAATTTGAAGTCAAAATTAAAAAAAAAAAAAATCGAAAAAAAATTGGCGACGTAATGATCATTTTTGCAAATACAGTAACAAAGCTTTTAATTAACACTGTTATGGCTATGAGGTACTACACATTCTTAACTGTTTTTTCTGTCTGAAAAATTTTCATTTCTGCATAAAGATTATAAGGCTTTTCAAGCCTTTCCATTCAATCAATGCATCTGTTAAAAAAATGCACATTCCTGCCCATCTATTCTGTCCAATTAGCATCCCAATTGTATTATCATGCTATTTTTTTAATCTAATAAATTTTGTTGTAATAATATTTACTTATTTTATAACCAAATTTTTAGACTGACAAGTGTGCCACCTATTCGTTTGCATCCTTGATATAGGAAATATAAAAGCAAAAACAACGAGAATTTTTATATTACCTCATCACAGCATGTCCCCTTTCAAAAAAGACAGGGAGAACTGTAATACAGGGTGTAACAGAAAGGTTCATCACATTTCAAAAATCTATATTTTTTTAAAAAATGAAAATACAGAGATGGGTGGCGTATTGAAATGTTTATAATAATCTTAAGTCTTGTTTATAAGTGTTTGATGTGTCCTCCTCCTGCTGCACAATACACATCAGGGCCATAACCAGAATTGGGGGGGGGGGGGGGGCTAACCCATCCCGGCTGTTGGGGGGGGGGGGGACCCCCATGTAACAGATTCAGCTGACATGGGGCCAATTTGGGAGGGGGGGGGGGCTGACACACATCTAGCCAATAATCAAACTCCTCCCATACCTGCTGAAGCATATCTGGAGTCACTTCACGAATCGCGGCTGTTATTAGAGTTTTTAGCTCCTCCAGATTTGCTGAAACGGGGACACAAAAACGAGGTCTCTTACATATCCTCACAAGAAGTCGTCACAGTGAGATCTGGGGATCAAGGTGGCCACAAAAAGCCTTTGTGTTGTGTGTTCGCCATCTTGACAGGAACTGATGGGACCTCCCTACGTCTTCCAGATGCACCCTAGAGACCTCTACTGGCATTGAACAAAAACTTGATGTTCCCCTCTTTCAAATGGTGTGTGGTTCATTGACCTTCGACCAATGGTTACCAAGCTATTTACAATTGAAATATGATGAACCTTTATATTACAGCCTGTACATCAGGAATATTCATTGTAAATTAAGTGTCTTAACTTGTGCTTGAGCAGAAATTTTGTGCCTCATACAATTTATAATAAGTTACTGCCTTACTGAATTTAAACTAAAAACTTTTCTCCTTCAATTCCTCCCCCCCCCCCCTTTCTTATTTTGGACTGTTCTTGAAATTCCATCCTGGGTCCACCATTACTATGATCACCATCAAATGAAGCCTTTTACAGTATTAAATGAGCTTCATTAAAATTAATCATAATATTACTCAGGCCTATGAAGTCAGAGTTAGAATCTATATACAGGGTGACCCATTTTAAAGTTTCCCCTGGAATATCTCAAAAATAACACATGGGATTGAAAAAGTTCTGAATAAAATTTGTCTTGGATAGGACAATCAAATGGTACTGAAATAGACCCCCCCACCCCCTGGGGTGGCGTGGAGACAACTTTGAAATCTTAAATAGGAACCTCCATTTTTATTGCATATTTGGATAGTACGTTAAAAATTTTAATGTTGCCCCCTGTCCCACCTCCAGGAGGTGAAGGTCCAGTTTGGTAATATTGGATAACTATTACGAATATTGAAAACGTAATTTAATACGCTTCAATTCGATGTGTTTTATTCGAGAATTACAAAAAAATGTATTTTATGCAATTACTACGCCATTTATCATGAATTGAAAAAAATGTATTCAATAAAGTTAGATATTTTTTGACATACTTGCCCCCTCCAAGACAAACAAATTTCATTCGGAATTTATTTCGATCCCATGTATTGTTTTTGAGATATTCCACGGGAAACTTTAAAATGGGTCACCCTGTATAAGGTGCTCAGTTCTAAATAGATCAAGTCCATGAGACATATGACGTGTCCCACTTACTAATTTACCAGACCTTGGCATTATAACATCTGCTGGAAATGGCCACCGTTCTCTTGCAGACAGGCCTGAACACAATACACATACTTTGAAAAGTCTGGGCAAGCATGCCCTAATGCAGGATTCTCCCCAGCCCCTTTTGAAGGGGGATGCCACCTGGCTGATTTTGGTAACTGCCCGGCTGAATACACAAAAAGCTGTACAACACTGCACAACGCTTTTTCTTTAATTGTTGTCTGCCCGGCTATTTTTTTATCTTTCCACCCACCTGATAAAATTTTCTGAGGAGAACACTGCTGATGTATGGCCTAAATTTCTTGGATATTTTGTTTAAATGCACCAAAATGCCAGGAAATCCATCAAGTGAGGTGCACTGCAGTTTTGAAATAATTTGAGTTAATTTTCTCTACGAGATTATCAAATTTGGATAGCAGTAGTTTTACTGCTCGACATTGTTTTAGAGAGATCAAAGACTATACAGGGAATGATGTTACAACTGAAAAGTATTGTATTCTGAGGAGAGAAAAAAACCCAACAAAAAACAGCAGAAACATTTACTAGCCAACTCTTGCATTTAATCCACCTCACCTCAGAAAAGATCTTACCTCAGAGGACCAAAGAATGAGCAGAAATCAATTTCTAAAAATTTGTAACTTTGACCCCTTTTAGCTCTGAGAACTTCATACACAGGGTGTTTCAAAATTATGTACAATAAATTTAGTGACATATTCTTCAGGTCAAAAGAAGACGAAAATGTTCTATAGAACCCAACGGACTATCCACACCGACAACCATTTTGCCAATGGATACAACGTCGTCATGCTGCAGACCCTAGTTGTCTCAGCCAGATACTTTTCACGGACGAAGCAACCTTCACCCGGACAGGAATCGTAAATTCTCACAACTAGCACCATTGGGCAGATGCTAACCCGCATGTTACCAGAGCTCAAGCGCATCAAGAGCGTTTCTCCGTGAACATTTGGTGAGAAATTGTCGGAAATAACTTAATTGGCCCTTATGTGTTGCCGCAACGATTGACTGGGCGAACGTATCTTTTGTTTCTGCAGAATGCATTGCCAGAATTACTGGAAGATGTTCCTCTTTTGATAAGATCTAACATGTGGTTCATGCATGATGGCGCTCCAGCACATTTCAGCCATGTTGTGCGAGCACACCTTAATGCTGCATACACGAATCTGTGGATAGGTCGAGGTGGACCGGTAGCCTGGCCTGCAAGATCACCCGACCTTAATCCCTTGGACTTTTTTCTGTGGGGTCATGTGAAAACGATCGTCTACAGCACAGAAGTTCCTAACATTATGGATCTGCGACAACGAATTGAAAATACATGCCAAACCGTTCGTAATGCTGGCGACGAACTCTTCCATGACATCAGATGGTCGCTCATGCAACGAGCCGAAGCGTGCGTGCGTGCGAGCTGGTGGCGGGCACTTTGAACAATTCCTGTAATTTGGAGCCACGGGTTTAGTTGGCTGTATCGCGTAAATAAATCGTTTCCAGACAAAGTGCTATAGAACATTTTCGTCTTCTTTTGACCTGAAGAATATGTCACTAAATTTATTGTACATAATTTTGAAACACCCTGTATAATTGAATGGAGTAGTTTTTGAATTTGCTTACAGCCTGTCCAAAAAAAGAAAAACTATGTCAAAGTTGGGAAATTCAAAATTAACCAGTCAAAATGATTTAAATCAACCCTAAATTGTTTTGATTGGCTAATTTTGAATTTCCTAATCTAGGCATAGTTTTTCTTTCGCTGGATGGACTATAATTCACGTTGACACCTGAATTATCTTACACAAATTCAGACAAAATCTGAAACTCGAGATCAGTAGTTCTCAACCTTTTCACAGTTGTGTACCACTAAAACAAGCCTTTTCACAATCACGTACCACTAAAACAAGCTTTTTCACAATCGCGTACTACTAAAACAAAATTTTAAACAACTGCATACCATTCAAACAAAAATACAACAAAACATTGCCATGACCCTTAACATTCCAAGTATCACCATTGGCACACATATCATGAGTTGAGAATCGCTGCTTTAGATCATTTCAGATTGACTAAAATGCTTATGCACTCCGGGGATTTCCAAACAAGCACATATTTGAACAGCACAACAGACTAAGCTGGTAACCTAAATAAAGGAGTTGCAGTTACAGTCAAAGGTTTTATATACCTAATATTATTGGAATGGTGCTAGTATTTGGCATGTCCTAAACTATCATCAGTAATAAATGATATTCCTGAAGTTTCTTTTCTCCCTTAATGCTGATAATATTTATGGATGAGCCTTTAGTTACAGGTATCCAGATGAGATTTTATATTTTTTGGCTTTATCTTTATCAAGTTTTATGATAATACTAGTAGAGGTACCCGGCGTTGCCTGGGATAATTACACTTGTAGATAAACAGAACAATCTCAAAAAATTAAATTCCCAACTGGTTAAATAATAACTCAATCAATACGAATTCTACGAAAAATACGAAAAACAGGAATTCTAGGTGATATACCGGAATAAAAAACGGGACCGTGTCTCCCACTATGGTAACCATCTCGCAGATTCCGGACACACTTTGAAGACAAAAGAAGAGGTTATGTCTGTCTTGCACATCTGTAATAAACCAGAAAAAACTGCTACCCTCGAAGCGATCGAAATATTCAAGGCCAAGAGGTCCACCCCACACTTGCTTCTCAATTGCCAGACGGACTTTAACGTGTTTGCAATACTTAGTTCTTTATCTGATCTACTATGATTTTCTCTCGTTTTCTTTATTTTATGTTTCTTCTGCATTTTGTAAATTTCTTACCCCTTTATTTTATTTTGTTTTTTATGTAAATTCTCTTGTCTTCGGACAACCGGATATGTTCCCTTTTCGGTCCGCGTTAAACACACCATCTCTGTACAACTTCTCTTTTGTGTATCTTAAAAAAATTTTGTATTTATTCTATTTTATTCTACTGGCCATTACGTC
>JAHWFO010101147.1:0-14045 GCA_023313115.1 Rhysida immarginata | reverse complement strand
TGTGGTCTTATGTTGTCAAATTCCTACCCCTACCCCCCCAAATTGACCATGTGGTTTATGAACGTTCTCTAAAGAGTCTCATGGAATTTTATTTGGAATTATGCTTATAAAAAGCATGAATGTTCTGACATGGGGGCGGAAAAAAAGGAAGCCAATTTTGTATGTTGACCACATTTGGTTAAACACGAAGAAAAGGACCTGGGATGAGTGTGTGACAAATATCAGCGACAGACAACAAGAAGTTTCAGAGTTATAGCCATTTTTTGTTCGCATTAAAGTCTATTGGGCAAATCCTAAAATGTTCGAAATCATTTTTCTAATGTTGTTTATGGACCCTGTGCTCACTGCTGCTCAAACTGCACAGGCGAAGTCTCCTCCCCTTCATCTACTTCCACACCAACTTACAGCGACATCTGCTCTGAGGACGCTTGCACCCCCCTTGTCAGTTTTAAACCAATTGAATTTCGTGCGCTTGAGGATTTTTAAGGGACTATAACTTCCCTTTGATGTCTTGCGCTACAATTTTGGTTGTAGGTACAGCTCATCGTCTACAACTTTTATACCAAATTTGGTGGAAATCGGTTAGTTGGTTGGTTTAATAGAATTTTTTGGCGTCGACTTCTAAGGTCATTTTGCACCTTTTACACAAGTATATCTGTACACAGCCCAAGACAAACACAAACATCCATGCCCACGGCGGGATTCGAACCCATGACCAGATGGACTCGAGACTAGAAAGCCTACGCCCTAGCCCCCTCGGCCACCTGGCCGGCCAATGGAAATAGGAGATGGGCATTTTGGGACTGTTCCTTGCGAGAACTGAGGTATAATGTTTTTGATTTTGGATCATAGAGACATTTCAATTATCAAAATATGTTTAACTGAAATTCACATTTGTAGTCTTTGAAGTGTAAAATTTACAAATTGCTCCTTACAGTTCACTTTGCAGACAAAACATGTTTATCTGTGCATCATATAACATCTGTGTAAACAGCGTGCACAAGCAGTAATTTTTCTATGGTGTACATCATCATCAATTACAACCATTATTTATCCATTGCAGGATGATGCAGTCTCCACCAAAATTTCCATGCACAAAGAAAGCATGGTTAAGGTTAATTTGAAGGGAAATTTGGCTAATAAACCTCCACTCTGGCCAAATGTGGATTGGAAGCTGTTTGTAAGGGTTAAAAAAGTCAAACACAAGCATCCATGCCAGTGTGGGATCCCCCAGCCTGATGATCATGAGAGCCAGAGAACCTGCAGCTTATACGTTTATATGGAACCTGCAGCTTATACGTTTAGAGAACACTCTCGCCACCAAGGTCAGTTATACGTTTATATGGAATAATAATTGGCAGAACTGTCATACCCCAGCAAAGTATTTCTCCTCATGCCCTTATGAAATGGGTCTGCCAGGAAGTTTTAGTGATAACTGCAGGGTGCTTCACATGCTTCTTGTAGAGTAGTGATGTACACAGGGCGTTTGTAATTAAACTGACATAATTCAGAGCCATCTTTAGTGCAATCTATCAACGGTAATGATATCAAGTTTAATAGGGAGACTAATCTCCTACAAATATGGGGGCAAAAAATTTCTGTAGTTGCAAATGTCACAATAGAGGAAATGTTGTGCTGTGCAATATAAAAAGAAGTTGCAAATGACAAAGATAACAAAGGAATTACAAATAAATAAGGATTAAATTCAATGCAAACACAAGATTTTATTCAGCACAATCAACACCCCCTCCCAAGGGCTGGTGAACTTAAAACAATTTCACAAGAAATATGCGAAACGGGAAACCACTGTGGATAACGACATAATGACCGATGAAGAAACCTCTTGTCCACAAAAGAATATTTTATTCTGCATACACGTATTTCATTAATGAACTCAAAGAGTTTGAAATACGTATATGTAGAATAAAATATTCTTTTGTGGGCAAGAGGTTTCTTCATCGGTCATTACAAGAAATATGCTGAGGAAACATAAAACGCATAGCAAGCAGAGCTGGTCATTGGAATGTCTTTCTGAAGTGTCCCTTTGCCTTTATACCTGAATCACTGGCACAACTGTATCCAACATTACTGATGATTTATCAGACTTTCATGCCCCCTTCCCCACTTGGCAATATTTGACATGATAGAAATTGTTCATGGAATTCTTCATCCCACATGTGATGTTGGTAGATTGCACTACAAATTGCCCTGTATTTTGTCAGTTTAATTACAAACACCCTTTTAGTATGCCACATGCATACATTCATAATTATAAGAGGTCACCCAAGATTTGGATTGACTAGTCTATAATCTGAAGTATACACAATGAAAAATCTGTGAGGCCCATTTGGAATGCTGAATCCAGGTGGCCATCAGGACATTCTCTATATGCTAACTCTTATCTAGTGTAATCATCAAATCAGTTCACATAAAAAATATTTAATATGATAATTAGCAATACATAAAAGGGTAATAATTAACCAAAACACACTGAAAATGTATTATTAAGCAACAATAAATGAATGCATTCCAATATCGTCAATACTGATTGCGGATGATCATTCAGGGGGCGGGGCTGGGACGCGATAACAACAGTAGTAATGCGTGTGTTGTATCATACAGTGAAGTTTATGGGGATTAAATCTGAGTGGCACATTTTCCTTTTTAACTTATTGTTAACATTCTTTAATAATAATTCTTTTACTCTGGGATGCTGTTATATTTTTTATTTTCAGTAGCATCGGACGTGTAACTGGTATATCAGGGATGGATGGATGAAGGGGGGTATATAGTTAACATGTTAGACATATTTCGCAAATTTGCATAGACGTCACAAAAGTGAAGTCCAAGCAAAGAATGGCTTATGATATTTCGTAATGTTATATGAAATTTATTTTAGTTTGGGGCATAATGGCACATCAAGAAAATGATTAATTTTGCTACCTATATGTTTAGAAAGCTTTATTTCCAAGTTCAGCCACTGACTTAGTACTTCTGCCATTACTTTTAGAGAATTTTTTTTTATATCACTTATCGAAATCTTGTTTTACTTCGCATCCGATTTGAAAACTTCGTGATTTATTGCATCATTTCCCTAAAAACTTAACCGCTTAAAGCCCGACTGTTCCATTTGCTCTGTCTATTTTCAACTAAAACAAAGTTGAATCGGAGGGGAGCAGTTGTTATGGTTTCTCTACCTAACAACAAAAATGGGCGGGGAGGTACTTTAATTTTTTTAAAGAAAGTTTTTATACAAAGAACCGACTTAACTTTGGTGAAATCATTATTAATATTATTAAAAAAAAATAACATCTACTCTACACTGTTCAAAAGAAAAACTCGCGGAATACCTACGACAACGTCATCTAGTGGAAATTAGCGATATTGCTACTTATAATCCGCTCATATTTAGGCTTCTACTACTTGCTTCGTGCTTAAAGCAAGTTTTAAAAAATTCTATAATTTATAACTCTGTTCATCTGTCGAAGATGTTCTTGAAACCGTTTAAAATAAAAACAAATAACATGATGAAAGGATCAGAAAGGTTAGTTATGCTCTTTTCGCATATGTTGGAAATACTTGTTACGTACCGCCTGTTGGAAATTGGTTCAAGGTGTTTTTATTTCATCACAGAAAAGGGTTTATAGGGTTTATTGATTTCATTAACTGCCCTAAAAATTAAATTAACTTACGCATGTCAAGACTTTTTATTTTTTTGCATAGCTCTGAAATAAAATATTGTCCAGCAAGTTTTGGGGTACTCCTTAATGTGGGGTGGTGGGGGCTGTTGGGAAAAAATACATGTAACTCCCCTTCATCCATCCCTCAATGAAACTTAATTTGGATGCTGCTATAAATCTGTAATCGTCTTAGAATAAGGGAAAGATGCAGATCACTTACGCCAAATTTGTCTGAGTAGCTGGTTCAACTAGTGAACCATGAAAGGATTCTTTATGCACCTGGGGTACTTTGAAATATTCCATTGAATTTGCTAAAAGATTTTCACCTTAGAAATGTTGATTCTAATGATTAACTAGAAGATGTAATAATAATAATAATAATAATAATAATAATAATAATAATAATAATAATATTTTTAAACTCGTTTATGATTGTTTTACTTATTTGTTGCGTTTTCTTTTTTCATTCTTCAACAGAAAAAAATTACGAACGACTTTATCAAATGCATATAGTAGCCTCTCTCAAGATCAAGTCATGGTTTTAGTGCCAAATAAGGAAGAAATGAATGCAATGAAAGTACTCACAGCTGATAATTCAACTGTTGTTGTGTACTGCCAGCAAAAGAATCCAATATTCTTTGAAGTAGATAAAGTTCTTTATCCAACTGTCTATACATTATGGCAGTTCCCCACACTTATCCCAGTGTTTACTACATGGCCACCAGTGTTTGATAAACTTCTTTCTGGTGCAGACTTGATGCTTCCTGGAATAATTACTGAAAAAGAGTATAACCAGAAGTCTTTTGGAAACTTGAATAAATTGGATCCTTGTGCAGTGAATTTGGTTGATAACCAAGCACCTGTTGCTGTGGGAAAGGCTGCATTGTCTAGTGTTGATATGTTTTTGTCAGGAAAGAGAGGGAAAGGGGTGATCATGGTTCACTTGTACTCTGATCATCTGTGGAGTTTAGGCGATAAGTCTGCACCACCTAATTTGACTCCTCCACTTGATTTGAATGTGTCTGATGAGGAAGTTGAAGTAGCCAGCAATGAAATACCAGCCAAAGCGGAGGATTTGAAAAATGCTGTTGATTCAGTAGTAGATATAGAAGTGCAAGAAGAAGACGAAAGTTTGGCCAAGGAAACTTGTACATTACAGTTGGAAGATAATCACTTAGAAGAAATCGATGAAAGCTGTGATGCAGCTGTTAATTTGGATGAGCAGAGTGAATGTGAAATGTCGTCAGTTGATGTGATGAATGAACTTCTTAACCAATGCTTTCTCCGAGCTTGGAAACTCTCTGGGAAAAAAATTGAATTGCCAGTTTTGACTAGTACGTTCTATAAAACTTATATGCTTCCAAATTGCCCTAGCAATAAAAAATTAGATGTGAAAAAATCTTCCTATAAAAAATTATCCAAATTTCTTCAGGTAATTTAAAATAGTTTTTCATTTATATAGAATCAAGATCTTTATTTAAGTTTTATCTATTTTGTTAAAGATGCAGTCATTTATAAGACATTTCTTTGTGTCTTTCTATTTTTATTCTGGTGGTTGTAAGACAGTTAGATAAAGGCTGACTGCTTGGATGGCTGTTATTGGTTAGAGTGGTTGTCTCCAGCTGGGCATTTAGAAAAGGGTGGTGAAAAAAACGAAAGTTGGATAGAGAGGATTGATTGAGTTAACAAGAGAAGCCACCCTACCCATTTACCATTTTCGGCACTTCACGTCTTAAATAACCCCTCAAACCTGCTAATCTCTAAATAATAGAAATTTAATAAAAAAAATAAAATAAATAAATAAATAAATAAATAAATAAATAAAAAGCTGACGTTTCGGATAGGGGCTATCTTTTGTCAAAGCAGGGAGGATAATTCTCGTTGCTTTAGAGAATTATCCATTGACAAAGGATAACCTCTATCCGAAATGTCAGCTTTTTATTTTTGATTTATTTTATTTTATTTTATTTTATTTTATTTTATTTTTTATTAAATTTCTATTATTTATTGCATTCCATGGTTCTTGTGTCTCATCCTTCTCTCCTTACATCTGTCAATTGTTAGCCTCTAACAAATTTTGTTCTCGGCACTCCGTGCTTTCTGGACACATAAGTACATGCCTCAGCCCTAATTAATATGCACCCTATACGATTGGTCACAGGGTATTGCAATCAGCTACCGAATCAGGCTTTTGAGATGACAGGGATCTGGGCATATTAAACCTAACGAACAGCCAATAGCAGCCATGCTGGAGTCTGCCTTTATCCGCCTGTGGTTGTAAGTACTGAGATATTTGTGAAAACATAAAGATATTTGTGCTTGTTTAACATACTATGCGTACAAGAAATGAAGTACATGTAAATTAATTTCAAATTTTGAGAAATTTTAAGATGACCAGTGTTCTCCCCAGAAAATTTTATCAGGTGGGCGGAAAGATAAAATAGCCGGGTGGACAAAATTAAAAACAAAGAAAATATTATGCAGTGTTGTGCATTTTTCGTGTATTCAGTCAGGCAGTCGCCAAAATCAGCCGGGTGACACGCCCGTTCAAAAGGGCCTGGGGAAAACCCTCATGACATACCAGTTTATGCAATTCCACCTCAAGCACTGGTGTTTTAAAACAAAACTTTTTTTGATGATTCTTGTAAAGTGTATGTGTACATGTGTGTACTTACCTGTTAATCATTGTTTAAATGAGAAAAGCTAGAAATTAAAAATTTAGCAGTTTACAAGAGTAGGTCAAAAGATGATAATTAACTAAACATTCTCACTCTAATTTGGCACAATTGTATTATGTGCAAATGAAGCTGACCGGACTGCATGAATTCCTGGAATGTAAATTCATGTATGCAGTAGCTGCCCCTAAAATGCAGCTTACAGGACGGCAGAAAAATGGTAAACAAGTGATAGAAGCAGTTATCACACATTAACCTTTCCTCTTCTGCAGAAGAGTGAATGAAAGGAATGCTCCTGTTGATTCGTTACTTGCAACGGTCCCGGATGTCCATGCCGTAGAGGCATCCAGTCTAATCTATACTGGAGTCTTGAGAGAATATGATCAAGGAGTAGCCTTCCATCATCAAATCTCTGCATGCTACTGGTTTATCCAAGATACATTATACCTATAGTTTGGGACAGATTAACCTTGCAATGAAGGAACAAGTACAGGCAGCGAGAAGACCATGCAGTGTTGCATCTAGGCTGGAATAGAAGGGCCCTGCCTTTTTTTAATGCGCCCTGCCCTTTCTGAGTGCACCTTGTCCTTTTTCGTTGGATTCATTTATGCACCCTGCATTATAATGTGTGCTTAAGTGTCCGACTTGCCCTAATTTATGACCAAATGTGCCCTAATTATTGTTCATTTCCCTCCCCTGCCATTTTGCTATGTGCATGCGCGGCTCAAATACAGGGTGTCCGGAAATAAATGGTAAATATTCATACACGTGAGAGAACATGTATAAAGAAGCATTTTTATTCCTATGAACATGGCGTCGCAAGCCAACCCCCACAGAGATACAGGGGGATTAAAGTATGTTGCGCTGCCTGATTGTTGGCTTCCCGCGAGCGACTAAGCAATGTGGTGCAGCCCACATTGGAGCCTACAGACCTCAGTACTCACGGGCTCTTAATAACTGCATCAACGATCCCATTTGTGAGGGTTCAGGTAGTAAGCTTATTTGTGAAATGGTCCTGATTGTGTAAATGTATACAGATCAATACGTGTGCCACGACCTCCAGTGACATTTAAGGTATTAAAGGTTTGTGGAGTGACCTGATAGGGACAGCCATTCGAGCATACATTGACATCTCTTGAACAGATGTGGGCTGCACCACATTGCCTAGTCGCTCGCGGGACGCCAACAATCAGGCAGCGCAACATACTTTAATCCCCCTGTATCTCTGTGGGGGTTGGCTTGCGACACCATGTTCACAAGAATAAAAATGCTTCTTTATACATGTTCTCTCACGTGTATGAATATTTTCCATTTATTTCCGGACACCCTGTATACTTTCTAGCATAATTTTAAATATAATTATATAATAAATATATACGATGAAAATTATTTATTCTTCATATTTTACAAACATAATACATCACTTTTCATGCCATTTCGTACTTTTTATTTAATAACGCATGCGTAGACACCTTTTCGGAACTATATCTTATCGTGGCTACCATGCAGGTTTCCATGCTGTCGCTATTCAAGTCACAAGCCTTCAATAAGTCAGACGAAGCTATTAGTTTTAAATATTTACGTAAAATTGCACGACAATATTCAAATAATTCTATATGTAATTCTATATGAAGCAGTTGTCCTGTCTTTAGAGTAAGTTTTTTTTATTACCCACCCCTTCTTCCTTAATGTCACGCGCATTGATGCAATGATCTCGCAACTGTACTTGTTCCTTCATTGCAAGGTTTAACCTGTCTCTGACTATAGTTTCATCTTGTTTTCAGTGATAGACACATGATTTCAAACAAAAAGGGGGGGGGGGGAGAAGATTGTAAAAATGTTTTAAACAAGGTAGCAGTTTAGCATATCATGAGACCGATGTAAAAGTAATAAAAAATGTCTACGTTATCTTGTAGTTATTAAGCTGTTCATTTTTAGTTTTAATTTATTTAAATGATATATGAAATTGAAGGTGAAATATTGTAGGAGAAAGTCATTTTACTAAAAAAGTCTTCATTAGCAAGATTAAAGCCAGTATTGGTACCTTATTGAATACTCCATTTGTATATGTGCTATAGTGGATTTTTGTTAAATGAAAGAAACTTATTTCAGTTGCCATTAAACATAGAGATCAAGAATTCACTACAAGTAGCTTACAGAATGATTAATAATAACAAAACTTTTATTTTTTTGTACAGCTACTAATTTTGGTATTAAAATTGCATAAATGGTATTACTGTATTGTATTTGTAAAAATGTGTTTTGTTTTTTTTTTTTAATTGAAGGAAAAGGAAAAACAGGGCTTTATAAATGTAAAGGAATTGAGTAAGGGTGTTGAAAGTATAACAGCAGTGAATTTATCCCATCCTGAAATACGATCCTGTGTTGTGGAGGATGTTCTAGTAGAAGCAGCTTGTGAAGAAGCAGATATTGCAAAAGTAAAATATGAACCTCCAACTATTACAGAAATGTTTACCATCACTGCAACTGTCCTGCCATTGTTTAAACCAAGGAAAATGAGGTAGAAATAAAAATTAGGATTTTTTAAGATTACAGATAGTTCCTGACTTACTAAAGTAAGTGGATCCTCTCCATAATTTGAATTTTACATAAGTCGAACCTCATCATAATTTGAATTTTACATAAGTTGAATTTTAGTATAGCTTATCTAAAAACTTCAATAACAAATTTTTAGAAAAAAAAGTGTATATGTTATTTTCTATAATCTTCTTAGTAAATAAAAACACTATAGCCAAACCAAAAACTTTATTTTCCAATAAAAACAAGATTGAAAGGATTATTATTTTTTTTTTACAACATAAGTAGGCCTATGTTGAACGTATATAAGTTGGGAACTGTCTGTAATAACAAGTCTCCTGTGTGGAATGGATAGCTATTGAAAGTACTGTAATAGGAAGATTGGAAGAAAATTGTATTGTATGAAATAGCCTGATAAGCATATTGATCTCCTAATAATACTATTGCAAAATTGAAAGTAAACTTGCATAGAGAGTAAATCTGAAAGAATATACAGAGTGTCCCATTTGAAACTCCCTGATTTCATTTTGTTACAAGGAAGTATTTATCGTAAGTTCTATATATATGTTGAAGTTTGTAAACAAAAATCACCAGACCTCTACATGTGCTCCTTTCGTGATATGGAGATGTCCAGTTTATATTCCATTTTGGTCTAAGTGTAATGCAGCATTTCAGGACTGACGCTAGAGATGGCGGTCACAATCCCTGTCCGCAGGTCTTGCCAGTCCTGCACTCTATTACCATAAAATCTATCCTTTATATATCTCTACACATACGCACGCATGCAAAAAAATCGTAAGGATGCATTATCTAGCATTTGCATAGTCAATGGTATTGTTCCACCTCATCCGATCGTTTGTTGGGAAACTTGTCATAAAACATTCAGCACATAATACACTCAGTGAGATGGAGCTCCGTTCTGTTGAAAAATGATGTTCGGCTAGAGTTATTCCAACTGGGGAAAGGCATTCTCCGCAGCATACCTAGAATATGTGTTTTCTGTAATGGTGCTTTCTATGAAAAAAGAATGGCCGAATTGCCGAGTTCAACATTAATCCACACCACACATTAATTTTTGAACAGTCTCTAGTGTGCTCCATTATTTCGTGTAGATGCACACAGTCTCCCAAACAAGAATATGCTTTTTCACTTCCCCTGCCAAGTGAGAAGTGGCTTCACAGAAACTAGGATGGTGTTCAAAAATTAGGATCCTGATCGTTTCTGTCAATCAAGACTACAGTTTTTTGCAAATCAGATTAAAGTTTGTGCCTTTTTCTATGATGAGATCATTTTTAATTTTACTGAGAACAACGATCTGGAAACAGTGCAGAAGACTATGGAAAAATTCAGGGTGAAACTTTCGAATATAAGGAAAGAAAGTTTCACATGACATTTGGGATAAATTTAATATCGTAATTAACGATTTTTATAAGGCCATTTCAATTGAGATACCCTGTATTTTTGTTTGTTGATTTGGAAATAACCTAGAAGTATATAGTCCCAATGTATAAATTGTTATAATAGTTTATTAGCATTTACTTAACTTTAATATGTTGCATGACAGATGAAGTTTAATGATTAAAATTCTGCTCGTACTTTCTTTAGCAAGTCCCTCTTATGGATTCTACTCTTGTTATTAGTTGTGGTCTTCCTGAATATCATGGCAGGATTGGTTAAGGACCTGTCTTTCAAGACTCCAGAGAAGAAAGATCCACTCATGATTATTTTTGAGCATGTGAAAATGTATTTTTCAATTTCACTTACTCCATACTTGTCCTTAATTGATCTTTGTCTAATTTATCAAATGTGTAGGTGTACAAAGTACAGTATAATCGTATATAAATCCATAAGAAATTAAATGAAAACTGGAGTTAATGATCCAAGCATAAGGTAATGATATTAATAAAATGTCTAAAAATCTTATATGGATAATGACGATGTACAACTTAAGAATAAAATAAAACTCTTTTTCCACAACAAAGCAGGAAATGAAAAAACATAAAAAGAAAAAGAAAGAAAAATGAAAAATACAACCTGAATCTGTAAGCGCTTTTTGAAAACTTTGCTTTCATCATTCAGCAGCCAAGGAGCACTTCGAGAGAACTGCTTGGAAAAGAACAAGCTGAGTATTTATAACTGACAGAAGCCAATCAAGACAATGATATTAATGGAAAAAATGGAAGGAAATATTCTGTGACCTGGATTCGAACCAGGGATCATGTGTTTGACGCTCGTTGCCTCTACCAGCTGGGCTCTCATGGACACTGGGCTATCTCCAAGTGTCCTAAAGACTAAAAGATAGTTGATGGCATGTCAGCCTGTTTGGATTAAAGTCTTGGATGAATACAACATTTTTTTGTTTAACATTTAAGCATTGTTGACGATGGCTTGGAGCACATGTGCATTGTTGGTCCTGGCTTGATGGTTGCTTCATTAATTCGATTGGCAAGCCAGTGGGGATATGTGGTGATGATTATTTAACCTTTTGATGCTTTTATCATTTATTAATGTTGTATTGACTAATAACGTTGTAAATGTGAGATTTTGAGTACAGTGTAGCCACGTACTTCAAATTTAATTCATTCCAGGAAGCCTTTCGCACTCTGGATTGTTCCAAGTTTGAATCTTCTAAATAAGACCCATTTTGATAAATTTAATATCAAATACACATACTTTAAAATACAGGAATTTATTAAGAATATATTGGATTAAGAGTTCTGAAAAATTGTTGTGTTCAGTAGTCCGATTGCAAACTTAGCAGAATTGAAGACACGCATTTCGCAATACATTCACAACATCAAACCTGATTCACTCCGATCTGTCGTAGAACATGCTGTTTCTCGGTTTCAACGTGTGGCAGAAAACGGTAGACAGCATATTGAACATTTATTGCACGAGTCTCGCGATAAATAAAAACTGATTTCATTATTGCTTTTTCTGCGATTTTTGGCCTTAGGACAATTAAAAACCGACTCTCTTCCCATCCCAACTTGGAAGTCATTTTTTATTTCTTATGCCATGGCATTTCCCCCTTCTTTGCATATATTCAAGTCAAATTTCAGGTTGTTCTGACCAATACACTATATTATAATCACCCTGTAGTTCAAAGTTAATTATTGGTTTGTATTTTTAATCTTTTTGTGTTTTGTTTTAGTGTAACCTAGTTGTTGGTCCATTGTTGAAATTTGTTGTTGATTTATGTTTAGATGAATTTATTACTTTTTTATTTTTTTTCTTTTCTATTAACTTTCTTTGCTTTGACTTATTTTGGGTTCTTTCTATTGACTCGACTTTTTTGGTCTCTGTTCTTAATTTTGTTTGTTTTCTTTGTTCTATTTTTATAATGTATGTATTTAATATGTACAGTAGAACTCTGGTATTGCGAAACATAGCCCGGAATTTTTTTCGTAATAGCAGAGTTTCGTATTAACCAGGAAGAGAGAAAAAAAATGGAAACATGTATGTTATTTTTTTATTTTTTATTTTTTTGCTGATACATTACATTGTTTTATTGTACAGTATTTGCAGTAACCTGTTCCAGAAGAGACTAAAAATATTAATCACTTGATGATTGAAAATATTCTAAAGTTGACATCTGTTACAAAGTTTACTGATTTTCCTATTAATAAAGTCATTAACTTTGAAATACAAATTAAATTCTTCATTGGTAACTTCACTTTCAGTGATAATTACAAGCATTCAAAGTAAAAGGCTCTACTGTATATCCTATTTAGTTTCATGATAGTGAATAGTAGAAAGTTCTTGAAATACAGAATATGCATAAATTTACCTAGTATTTTAATAACTTGCATCAGGAAATGTTTTAATTTTTTTATAAATAAATTTGTTTAGTTTTTTGGTTTTATTTAAATTTAATTTTTTTTTTTTTTTTTTTTTTTTTTTTTTTTAAAGCAAAGGGGATGCTCTTACAGCAACAGACATTCGCAAAATTATAATAGATTATGTCAAGGCAAATGAATTACAGAGTCAAGAAGAAAAAAGGTTTACAAAAAGTAATTCAGTATAATGATATAAGATAAAATTGCTAATGAAAATGTAAAATTCAAAACTTTTTTTTTCTCTTCTATTTGATGTAACTTTAGGATGGTTAATTTAGATGAAATTCTTAGAACTATTGTTCTGAATGGATCTGAGAAAATTAACAAGTTAACTTGGGACGACTTAATTTGTAGGTTAGTAACCATTTCCTGCTTTTTTATTTTAGTGAAAATGAAAAGACAAACGTGATTAATCTTACTTTTACTATTATAATGCTGTAATATTTTAAAAACTTTAATGCACATAAAATTAGACATATTTAGAGTATTAAATATTTGTGATGGCTGTAAACTGTAAATTAGAATTAAAACTAACTAAAAAATAAAACTAAATTTGAAAAAAAAAATTCATAACATTCAGTATTGCCTGTTGCACATCCCAAATTGCTTATGCAGTTTTTCTCTCTCTTTTCCCAAATTGCCATCTGATTTCAGTAATAAATAATTAAAATTTTTTGCCCACAGTTCATACAGACAGAACTGAAGTAATAAATAAAAATAAAAATGCCACAACCAGGGGTCAAACTAAGATTACAACTAAATGCACTGCTGTCCTACACAATTGATGGTTTCAGAAAGGAATAAATTTCCAACTTTGCCTTCTGGCTATTGTGTGACATCGTGGAAGCACATAAGACATACTGTATCTAGATGGCATAACTGTCAATATATCTGCACAGAAATAACAAAACTTTTAAAAAAAAATGAAACTCTTGCTCAGCAGGTGCCAATTTTTTGTCATCAATTGACTTTTAAGATCAGTGGAAAATTTTATAAGGTAGATGGAAAGATAAAATGCTTACAAGGGAACTACTGGGCTCACTCAGAGCTTTTTTGTCTGAAAATTTTTTTATAAATTCTTACCAGTGCCAATAGTAAAACTCCAAGTGCTTTTGCTTGGCATTAATCGGGAAGCTCGATTTTTCGATAGTTGATTTTTAATTTTATTATTATTAAAAATGGTAGGGTAGGTTATTTTGCTTAGAATCAGGCAAAACAATAGTAACAATCGAAAAATCGAACTTCCCGATTAATGCCAAGCAAAAGCACTTGGGGTTTTACTATTGGCACTGGTAAGAATTTATAAAAAAATT
>JAHWFO010101144.1:2910-29709 GCA_023313115.1 Rhysida immarginata | reverse complement strand
CCATATCAAATGCCCCTTCTTCAAGAATGCTCAGTCCAAATTTGAAGTCATTCGGACTCATGGTTGTTTTTTTATAGCATTTTTACAAAGGGACTTTAATTATAATCACCTTGTATATTGAAGTACATTAAGAACAAGGGTCAAGTTAATAAAGCATAATGGAGAAGAAATACATAATATCTAAACAAATCGTTACTTGCAAATATGTCTTCATGAGCGCTATAAATCAACCTAAAAACTATGAAGTCTACTTACAGTTTACGAATAATCGAATATAGTGATATATTGCGGGCGGCAATAGGGTATACATAGCAAAGGAGTACTTACAGATAAGACAGACCCAGGAGGCGTGGTCCTAAGTCCGATGAAGCTGGAAGTCCGTGTCTTCTAATGGCTAAGCATGTTGAACTGTCGACAATCGACAATCGAACAGTGCAGGGAAAACGAGACGAGTGGTCCGAAAGCAATGCTTTCACTGCCATACTCATCCAGGAAGTAACCAAGGGAAGTACACTGAATTAGGCAAGAAGCCAGATGAAACCTAGTTTAGTCATCCAGAGGATAAGATGGGGTCCTTTGCTATGAGGACGATAGAGTTGATTGTTGCTTGACGAGGGGCACGAGGAGCTATGAGATCCAGTATTCGGGAAAGATGGCCTTTTGGATGTCGTCGAAATTGATGTCCAGGACGTGTCGAGGCCTGCGATGCCTGAGGAAACTTCTAAACGTGAGTGAGTGTTCCAGAATATCTGCAACCAGAGGATTTGGATGGTCCTTGATCTTCGGAAGCAACTTCTTCAGCGACTCCTGTACATAGCTACCAATTGGAGGTAAATGGAAATATTCAGCAATAGAAATATTTGTTGCGACTCTCCTGTCAAGTTGGGCGATAGTCCTCAGGGTAACATTTTGGAAAGTTTGGAGATCCTTCCATCTGGATTTGCATATTGTAGCCCAGGCAGGCATACCATAAAGAAGAATGACTCGTATAACCATCTTGTAAAGCAAAAGTTTGGTATCCACTCCAAGGGCGCTGTTTCGTCCCAGAAGGGCAACTAGACTGAACTTCGCCTTCTTGGCTCTATTTATCGCATAGGAGACGTGGTCTCCCCAATTTAGCCTGGCATCTATCACCACACCGAGGTATTTATAATTTTTTACCCACTCGAGCTCTTTACCAGAAAGGAAGAGGGGGCTCGGGGGTTTTCAAAATTTCTTCGTAATGAACATCGCCTTGCACTTGTCAACGTTTAAGTCGAGTCTCCACTTTGCAAACCATTTCTCGCACAGATGTAAGGCTTTTTGTAACCGTGATATGACGTGAGCGGGATTTCGGTCAGTAGTCATGATGGCCGCGTCGTCAGCGAACAGATATAGCTTGCAATTAGGAAAAGTTGGGAAATCATGGATGAAAAAGTTGAACAGTGCAGGGCCCAGGACAGAACCCTGGGGAACACCAGCATTGACGTCACAAGGATTAGACATGGAGCAGCCAACCTTGACACGAAATGTCCTGTTTGACAGAAAGGGCATTTAATCATCTTGTATATGAGGCCGTTGTGCCAAACCTGATCAAAAGCTTTATTGACATCCAAAAAGACAAGACCACCATACTTGGCACAGTTAAGAGGAGTGTTTAGATCTGCAACAAGACGCCCGATCTGAAGTTGGCAGGAGTGAGTTGGGCGAAAGCCAAATTGCTCATCACGAACGAGATTGTTTGCTACACAGAATTCGTTAAACCTCTTCAGAATGATGCGTTCGAAAACTTTTGACAGTACAGGTAGCAAGCTGATGGGTCTGTAGCTGACAGCAAGAGCAGGGTTTAGACCAGGCTTTTGTATGGTAACAATGACGGACTCTTTCCACTGGTCAGGGAAGTAACCAAGTTTCCAGCAGCCATTCATGGCTTTGGTAATGATCGATATAATATTAGAAGGCAAGTTCTTGAGAGCACTGTTAGTGATGGAATCAATACCTGCTGCTTTCTTGGTTTTAAGTCGCTTGATGACGTCGGAGATTTCTTGGGCACTAATGACTTCCTCAGAGGTGGGAACACGATGAATGTACTGGTAAGCGATACACCCATCGTTAACTATCTGAGTGTTTTGGAGGCTGTCCAAGTTTGTCTCACCAGGCGTGGTAAATTGACTTTTCAGGGAATCAGCGATCAATTGAGCCTTATCCCCGTCGCTGGTGACAACGTTGCCATTGCCTGCAAGCAGTGGCGGCAATTGGACTGGTCTGTTACCCTTTAAGGCTCTCAGAGTTCCCCAGAGCGAGTTGTCCTGGACAGTCAAGGACTACAGTTTATCGTTCCACCTTTGATTTCGTAGTGCTTTAACCTCCTCCTGCACCTTGCGAGAAAGCCGGTTATACTTGGTCTTGAAGAAGGGAAGTCGCTTACGCTGTCATAATCTTCTGTAAGAGTTCCTTTCGAGAATAAGACGCCTGATATAAGGAGGCAGGTCGAGGTGTTCAGGACGCTTACGATCGATAGTAGAGGTACTGGAAGTAGTGGCATCGTTGACAACACGGGTGATAGCATTAATATTACTATTAATATCCTCCTTATCAATAACCTCCTTGTAAGAAATGCTATTTTCTCTAAGAATATCCCTAAAGAGCGTCCAGTCCTGTTTAGAGCGGAGCACAATCTTCATATCGATGTTTAAACCCTCAAAAATAAGCATAACTGGACGGTGGTCAGAGGATAAGTCGTCAACTGTGAACATATTATAGGACTTGAGGAAACTTTTAAAAACTGCAATATCCAGCACGTCGCTAACAGGAGAGTGGTCGCAGTAGTATGTGTCATCAAGGGGACCAGCAACGAAGGTGTCAATCTCGTTTAACGTGTATCCATATAATATATTGCCATTTTGATTGGGGCATTTGGAGTTCCACGCGTGGTGCTTGGCGTTCAAGTCGCCCCCAATAACAACCGGAATGGGCCCAGACAGCAGCTCGTCAAGTTCGCACGGATCAAGCTTGTGCTTAGGTGGGTTATATAAACAGATAAACTTGATTTCACCTGCGTCCACATAGTTTATAATCACGGAGACTGCTTCCATTCCCACAAAGTCTAGAGTGACAGACTCACGATGATCAATGCCCAGTCTGTCAATGCCGTCCTTTACAATTATCGCTGCTCCACCAAAAGCGTGGCTGGAATTATTACCCAGTAAGGTGAAGACTTGAGTAGATTTCAGGTGCGTCTCGCACACAAACGCGACATCGACATTCCAATTTGTAAGGAAATTGTAAAACTCGATGCGCTTGCGAGCGATTCCCCTCGCATTCCAAATATTGCAACGGAGTTTCCCTTGATTAACGATCTTGTATGGGTGTCTGTCCATGGTCATTTGCTAGATTCGTGAGAGGCAGTCTGTGGCACTGTTTTTCCACTTTCCTTGTAGTGATTTAGCAAATTTCCTAGAAACCTGTAGATATCACGCAATTGATTGTGGTCGACCATACGTGTATCACTAGTATCAGCAGAATTATATGGGACCGAAGCATAGGACTTTCCCTCTACCACTTTGTGCTTTTGATCCTCTTGACTTGTGGATAATTGGGACACTTGGTGTAGCTAGATGTGTGCTGACCAGAACAACGTATACATTTTTATTTCGAATTTCCTAACACATTGTTTTCTTAACAAACGTCGAGTTAATGATTTCCAGACTCATTGTTATCGTTCGTCAACGGAATACGCTATGATACATTGTTGTCAGTATAAAAGTAAGATTAAGACAATGATCTTTATCGTTTTTATTTATTCTCGTAAACACAAAATAAATATTTCTTCTCTTTCTTTATTAAGCTTACCCCTAAATAAGTTTTTCCACTATAATCATCATAACAAAAGGCAATAAATTGAATCCTTATTTGTAATATTCGTTATTTTTTTTTTTTGAAGTAAAACATCAACACTAAATTTAGGGCCGTTACAATACGTAAGCAACAGACTTTAAAGAATGTTGGTTGTAACACTTAAACAATCAAGTTAAGTGAATTTGAAGTATTTGTCTTATTTGAGAATGAACGGATATTTATAAGAGAAAAGGACGAGACACAAAAACCCTGGAATGCAATAAATAGTTAATAAATACAACTGAAAAATAAAATAATAATTAACAAATAACAAAATAATTAATAAATATATAAGTAAAATCAAACTAAAAAATCAAATAAAGAGCTGACGTTTCGGATAGAGCCTATCCTTTATCAAAGCAAAAAGGATAATTCTCTAAAAGCAAATAGAATATTAGAGAATTATCCTGAAGTTATGAAGGAAAATTCAAAATTTCTTAACTACTATTTTAATACGTATACCTGTTGAATTAATTAGGGCAACATTGTGTTGCGAGTCCAGGCGAATTAAGAAGAAATGCGCATGGAAAAGAAACGTATTTATTAGACATTGTATATTATTAATAGATACACATTATATTTGAGGAGCATAAAAGTATAATGTAAACATAAATGTTTAACTAAACAGTCATTATAATTTAGCTTGCAGTTCATCACCATAGCAACTCTATAGAGCCATTGTGTCAAGCTATCGTGAGCATGTGCCACATCCCCATTGTTGACATAATCCTCAGTTACGGGAAACTCATTGTTGCCGAGGTGAAGTCCCACATGGCCCCTCCTCTAACGGAAACGATGAGTTTTCCTACAAAATAAATAAAGATATAAGGATTAGTGACTATCTGAAACCAATTTTTTTTATAGATAATAGTTTCTTCAGCTTCTTTCCAGAAACGTTCTTCGTTAAAAAATCTGCAACCATTTCATCGGTTTGCGTATAACTGATTTGAATGGGTTTATCTTCTATTAATTCCCATTGTTCTGATTTGGGGCTGTTTAGTACCTCATCCACAGTTATTTGACTAACAGAATTGCCTAGCAGTAGCAGTAATTGGTCATCATCGGAATCATCTTCACGGAAACAATAGGTTTTGTTCTTCAATCTCTCAGACCGTCTCAGACAAGAGCTAGATGCCGCTTGATTTTGTGTATTAGGTGCAAGCTCTGGTTCTAAAGATCGTACATGTGATGACTCTTTATGTTCTTCATTGATTCTATTTTGTGTGTCCTTTTGTACATGCATGTCACCAGTGCATTCTACTTCAGGTTGAGGCTGATCATGATCGTCATCATAGCTTTCCTCATAACTTGGCAGAATCACTTCATTATCCTCCTTTTCCATCTTTGGAGACACTCGCTTGAAGGGGAACACAGCTTCATCAAATCTGACATCTCTTGAAAATAACAAGGTTTTATCGGTCAAGTTCATTAATTTATAAGATTTTCTTTCGTTGCAATACCCCAGTAGTTTGACTTCCACGGATCTGTCCGCCCAATACTTTCCCAACTGAAAAACTTTAATCTTTGCCCAGCCTTTGCAGCCAACGACGCGAAGATGTCGAAGACTATGCTTTCTACCAGTCCAAACTTGTTCTGGTGTTTTTCCATTTAGAGTTCTACTTGGATAGCGAGTTCTTATATACACGGCTGTATATGCCATTTCAGCCCAAAAAGAGTTATCTAATCCTGATTGCTTCAGAAGAACTCGGATAGCATCTTTAATGCTTCTATTTGCACGTTCAACAACACCGTTCTGCTGAGGTGTCTTGACGCATGTCTTCTCATGCTTGATTCCCAACTTCAATAAGATACCGGGCTTTGCAAAAGTTCTGTTACACTCGTGACGACCCTCAAAGAAATGGACACGACGATGTTCACGATGCAGTTAGACATGTTTTTATTGTGCCATCATGTAGAATAACATTGTAATTAGTCATTTAATCAATGTAGCCACCATCTGCATCAAGAACCCGCTCCAGACGAGGCGGTAAAGCCTTGCAAACTTTGCGAATGTAGTCCTTCCTCATTCTGGTCCACACGCGGTTGACAGATGTTTTCAGCTCCTCGACGTTGCTGTGACGGACCTTGCAGGCCTTCCCCGCGACATGCGCCCACAAACTGTAGTCAAGTGGATTGAGGTCTGGCGACTGCGGAGGCCAAAAGCCCTTCGACCAAAAGGTCATGTTGGACTCCAACCAGTTTTGCACAGTGTTGGCCGTGTGGGCAGGGGCACCGTCCTGTTGAAAGATGTAGTCCGCATTTCTTCACCCAGGGAAGGACTTTTGTGGCCAGGATGTCCTTGTAATCAGCCGCCGTTAGCCGGTATCCACTTGGGAACCACACGGGTGGCATTTTTCGCCATTCGACGCCACGATTCCGAACATCATCACAGAGGCCGGGTGCTTGGTTGTAGACACGTAGCGGACCTTGGAGATGTCCTGGCCGAAGCTTACCACGCAGTCGTTTTGCTTGTTGACGACAGGATCGACCGTGAAGGTCTTTTCGTCAGAGAAAATGACAATTCACTCGCCATGACTCTTCAAGTCGTTGAGAAGACGGCGACAGCGCTCCCGACGTTGTTCCCTTATCCGATCCGTCAGCAGAGGCCTCACGCTCTTTCCACCTTCTTCTTTGACCGCTCTGGATACTGTGGACACCGAAATTTTCTTTTTCTTTGCGAGCGCAGTCTTTTTGAGCGTCGGGTCTTGTTCGAAGGCTTTTCTCACAGCCAAACGGTTGACGACTTGAGGTGTCTACCTGAACGAGGTTGATCTTTAAGGTCTCTCCCATTCTTGAGCCTGTCCGCAACTCTGTGGATGGTCATCCGACTGACTTTGAGGAGCTTGGCAATCTCGATTTCGTGTGGCCCGCGCGCAGGAGAGCAGCGATCTCTACTCGTTTCGTTTCCATCGCTTTTGTCGTGGACATTAGGATCACTCAGAAGTTAACACGTAATTTCCAATATATTATTTGATCCTTTTGTGGAAATGGAATTATCCAAATCATGAGCAGTCCATTTTTTGGGGGATGTAAAGAGTGTAACAGAACTTTTGCAAAGCCCGGTACTTGTCATTGCAGAGTTGACAAACTCCTTTCCATTGTCGGTTCCTATTCTTTCAATTTTCTTTCCGTTTCTTCTTTCATCTTCTGTAAAAACCTGTTGTAGTTTCAGCGGCACATCAGCCTTTCTCTCTAGCGGATAAATAAATATCTTCCGACTATAGTCGTCGACATGTTCAGCAACCACCAATTTCCTCCAGCAGATAGGTTAAAGGGACCCATCACATCTATGTGAAGCAGCTGCAGTATCTGATTAGTGTGATTGTCATTTCGCTTTTCAAATGGAACGGCCGTGAACTTCCTGGATAAACAAATGCCACATTTTCCTACTGGCTTAAGCGACCCCTCGCTCCCCACAATCATTTTCTTTAGGGTCTCAATATCTTCTTGATTAAGATGTGCAAGGCGTTGATGCCACAGGTCATAATTACACGCACTTGATAGAGTGTTCAACGCAACATTTTCTTCGTGAGCAACATATAAACCACCATCGTAATTCATTTTGAAACGAAACTTGCCTGAGATGTCCCATAATTTGGCAACATTGCCAGCGAATTCTATACGACATCCATTATTGACCAATTTACTCACTGACAAAATGTTCACCTTAAGGTTGGGCACAGCATACACGTCCTTGAGATGAATCACGTTGTTGCATAGTTTAAAGATTAATTCACCCTTCTGTGACACGTTCAGTTTATGACTAGAAGCAGTCTTCACAGTAGCTTGGACCGAAATGGAGTTAATCAATCGTGACTCTTTGTTTATGAAGTGGTGTATGGTACCGGAATCCAATCTTCAAGTCCTGTGCTGAACTTCTCCTTCCTTCGTTAATAGCACTGACATTACAAGTACTGGAGTGGTTGCTTCAGGTAAAGTAGCATTTAACCTTGCATTTGACCTTGGCTAGACGTTTACGACAATCTTTATAAATATGTCCTTTTTTCTTGCAGTAATTGCATATAGGAGCGTATTGTTTTTTTTCTTTTAGTGGTAACATCTGTTCTCCTCTTGCATTAGCTTCGGCAATCGCAAGTAGACTGTCCGTATTTTTACTTGGTAAATTATACTCATAATTCTTCTGTCTTCCTTCTTCATGGAGCAATAATGAAGTCACGCGCTCGCAACTTGTATCACCATTTGCTTCTACTGATGCATACAGACATTCATAACTTTTAGGTAAAGGTACTAGTAACAGAACGCCGAGTTTCTTATCTTCTATTGGGTGACCCATGAGTTTTAGTTTACCGGCTGTTGTTTTCACTTCATTGATGTAAGATCTCATGCCTTTACTTTCATCATACTTCATGTGATATAGTTGACGTTTCAGAGAAACAATTTCTGGTAACCCTACCTTATTGTAGGTGTCGTCTAGTTTCTTCCAAGCCACGTGAGCTGATTCACTACTAATTATTTGGAAGTTTTGTTCATCCACAGAATTCATGAGTATTCATAGAGCTCTCAAATCCTTCTTCTTTATGTCTTCTTGGACGGGTGCTTGAGGTTGTCCTTCAACACTAGGCACAGCCTGTAAACCAGCAAGACCATGTTCAACTAAGTCCCACAAGTCTTGTAGCTTTAGATAAACACGAATTTTCTCTGCCCAAATTAGATAATTGTCGCCGGTTAACCTATCTATTCTTCGCAACTCTTTATCTTCTCTAAATGCCATGATACAATCTCTTCAGCTCTTTAAACGTAAGGGAGAAAGTAAGAAACATGCAATACTTGCAAAATCGAACGCTCAGTACGAGTAGTGTCCTTGCTGCTCGGAGAGTTGAGTCTCATAATCCATGTTGCGAGTCCGGGCGAATTAAGAAGAAATGCATATGGAAAAGAAACGTATTTATTAGACGTTATATATTATTAATAGATACACATTATATTTGAGGAGCATAAAAGTATAATGTAAACGTAAATGTTTAACCAAACATTCATTATATTTTAGCTTGCAGTTCATCACCATAGCAACTCTATAGAGCCATTGTGTCAAGCTATCATGAGCACGTGCCACATCCCCATTGTTGACATAATCCTCAGTTACGGGAAACTCATTGTTGCCGAGGTGAAGTCCCACACATTGTATTGATCAGTAAAAAATTGTTTAACATAAAGAGAGTGAAAATTAAAAAAATAAAACTAAAGGTCATTGATACAGTAGGTGACCGATTAGAGAAAATGTGTAAAGAGTCAAGATTGCCAAAAAATGCCAGGCCCAAAAAACCTGTAATCGCAGGTTAGCCTCGAAACAAAAGTCGCAAACAACTATTTATGACATCAAAAAGAGTAAAAAACGCAGGTAAAAAGAAAAAGGAAAAACGAAGTTTGACCGTTACATGTGTGTACAATGCTGTAAAAATGGGCAAAAAATGTGGGCCCTAGAATGAAAGCCTGATGCTCTACCCGCTAGACCGTGTAGGACACACACTCAAGTAACATTGAAAAGAGGAAGTGAATTTTTAACCGAAATTTAACTTAAATCTCGTATAAAATGTTGCCTACATTGCACTAACTTCGTTTGCCCTTAAAAGAGTAAACATTGAGTGAGATAAAATTATTTGAAAACAAAGAACAAACTGAGTTCCAGAGCACAAAAATCAAGAGAGTGGAAGAAACTTAAACATTCGTAGTGAGAAACTGTATTTATAAGCATGTATATGTGAGTTCAGTCACCTTTTAACCATCATTAACCGCTACTCACGTACACACTTGTCAATTGAAACAATGTAATAATTAACTGAAAATTAAAAATCAAACAATACACCTTAAAACAGAAGTAGTTTATAAGAAGAGGGTGTAAAGTATCACGGAAAAAAATTGTTTGCTCGATACACAATAGTTAATTAGTGATTTTAGTAGCCATGCCCTGATTTAGTAGCCATATGTAAGAGATCAGGAGTAGAGTAAATTGTGAGACAAAATCACATAAGCCCCTTTTGCACTGAGAAACAGGACCCTCTTGCCTGTCACACAGCTGCTAGCGCTTCAGCACCAGCATCCTGGGCACAATCAAGAATTATGAAACTAATTTTATTATCAACCTCAGGCCATCAGAACATGGCCACAATCACGTGATTAATCAAGAAGATGTTACCAGCCAGATGAGTGACCACACCCAAAACAAGGACCACCACCCAAAACAAGGACCACACCCAAAACAAGAACCACACCCAAAACACAGACCAACACTCAAAACCAGGACCATCACCCAAAACAAGGACCACCACCCAAAACAAGCACCACCACCACCAAAAACAAAGACCACATCCGAAATGGCAACACCTGAAAATTAGAAAAATGACAGGTGAAAAATTAAGGTTAGTAAAAAATATGAAAAAAAAAATTTAAAAATAATCATTACTGACGTGATGTCACGGAAAAACCCATCATGTGACCAGAAAATGGCCACTGTCACGTTAGAATGACATAAGGATGGTGTGTGGTGTCCAGTGACATGAATGCTGCATGCTGATTGGTCGCTTTTGGCCACGCCCACGTCATTATTTATTCACCCCAATCGATATCTTAACTACTGTGGTGGGTTTATGGTAGACAGAGAAGGAGAGATGGTGGCTGGGGGTCATTAGTGATGAGAACGTCAAGGAAAGGGATAGATTTGCTTACTTCTGTTTCAAAAGTAAACTGGATATGGGGGAAGAAAGAATTAAAAATGTTAGAGATAGCAGCGGGCGAGGTGGAACGGGAATCAAAGTCAATTAGGATGTCATCAACATAGCTCAAGTAAAAACGATAGTAGAGTTAGAGTGGAGAGAGGAAACAAAGGTTAGTTCAAGGTGTTGTAGGAAGACCTCTGAAAGGAAGCTGCTTAATGGGAACCCCATTCCTAAGCCAGAGGGTTTGGAGTAGAAGGAACTATTAAAGAAGAAATAATTTTGGGTAGAAGTAACGCGAAGAATAGCGAGGACGTAAACGGAATCAGGTGCAGGGAAAGAGGAGGAAAGCAGGAGGCATTCAAGGACGGAAAGTGTGTTCAGAACAGGGACGTTGGTGTATACGTTAGTGATGTCAAGTGACATAAGTCATGTATTGCAGCCATTCTCTGACCCTTTATTGTAGCCAGTTTCTGACCATTTATTGTAGCCATTCTCTTACCCTGTATATTTTAGCTTCAGCCTTTTCCCAGTAATTAGACCTAGAGACTGTATTACTCATTGAATTTGTCATGCCATACGTTGTATTTTATCCAATCATATTTTTTCTATTGTACTACATTTCTATATAAGGGCGTGAAGCCTGGGTGTATCCTTGAAAAAACCGGGAATAAATGGCAAAAGTAGTCAGAAACTCTGTTCTCCCTTTGTTGTATTGCAAAGCCTCTACTAATTTCATTGCTAGAAGCCATACTAAGGACTCACCATTTAATGATCTTACCTTACTCATCTGTAAGATGTTCCACACAAAGAGGAAGCTCGCTGCTACTATCCAGAACATATGGTTCAACTGAATTTGTCTCCGTGAATGCCTCGAACCGAAGTACGCACGTGTTATCATCCATCACAAGTCGACTGTGGCCCAAGCTGCGAAGTCTGCTGCCATACGAACTTGGGTAAGTCATGCCACTTCCGTCCTGTATTCCAAGAAGCAACGCCTTAATGAAGACATCTTTAGACTTCACCTGCAAATTTCACCAATTATCCCGCCGGGTATTCTTTTGCCGTTAATTGATGATGATGAAATCAGGCTAAACTCTTTTAGAGAATACAAGTTCCTAACGTTATGCCAGAAATCTTCGTCGCCCACTTCCTCCCAAGCACTCCTCCACTGTTCCACAAGATTTCATCTTTCAGGCCAATGTTGTCAAACTCACCTCGATCCATTTCTCTTGGACAAAGGTTTAAAACATATCATCCATAAGAAACCTACTCAAGCAGATCTCCATTCCATTGTGGTAAGATTGGTAAATAGTGGATGTGAAAATAAGGTTCAAAAAGTAAAGAACATATAGTATTTTATTTAGAGGTAAAAACAATTGCATAAAGTGGAAAAATAACATCGATCTTTTATCAGGTAAAAGAGATACATAAAATTCCTTTTATTCTTTTTATTTAAACATAAAGAAATAATATTTATCGAGTTATTTACATTTTATTAAAATGGATTATAATGAACGAGTTCTAACGTTGTATTAATTAGTTCCAAGACGCAGAAAGGGTCATGTGTTCCTTTTTAAGGGAGGAACACTTTAACCCTAAGTCTTCGAAGGACAGTTCAAAAAAATCTAAGTTTTTAATAAGTTCCCATAAGTTAATTTCAGAGTTTCAAATTGAGTTATCCCAGTGTCAAATACATATTTTGTTTTAGGAGTCTTAACACTAAACAATTTACAAGTTCTTCTGATAATATCCCTAGTCGGTCATGCTATCGAATCATGAAGTCAGTGGAGCAGTGATTCATGCTCTGTTGTCAATCACCAAGACCAGAATAATCAAAATTGTCGATTGTCATAATTTATATGTTTTTTCACTGGTCGAAAAGCATGCCGGTAGGATTCAGAGACTGATTCTCGTGCAATACAAGATTGGATGGTAGATAGCGATCTCTATGCGGTCCGCTCTTCATCAGGCCCTCTGGCGGAAAATTTAAAAACGTCTCATTTGAAGAAGTCGATGTGCAGTTGAGAGGCCTAACGATGATCGCTCCATAGAAGGAAAGAAACACTGCTGCTGATAACTTTACACTGAAAGTTTATCAAGTGAATAAAGTTTTTCCACTAATTTGTTCATGAAACACTACAGGTATTGTTCCTTTCTTATTGATTTTGTCACATTCTTTCAAGATGAGGAGATCGTTTCCAAAACAAACTGACATTCTATCACACCATCATCTCGGACACTGAACATGCTTTATCCTTCCTACCTCCAAATGATCGCCCTCCAGCTCGTGCAATCGCCGGACATCTCATTCGGAAGTCCTATAATGATGCTGTGGCGTCCAGCATATCTCCACAGCAACTCACCGATTCTACCGCTGCCTTATCCATGAAAAAGAAGCTATCTGATGCCGAAGCCCTGATTGTCAAAGGAAATGTGTCCGTCATCCTGTGTCGCTCGGTCTACATCACCAAGGTTTGTGATTTCCTCTCTTCTAACAATTTTATCCTCTTGCTTTCTGATCCCACTCCTAAATATCATAGAACAATTATCTATGTCATTAATAAATCCTCCTGCTTTAAGCATCTCCGCCGCCTTATTCCTCCCAACCCTCATCCATCTACTCTTAATGCCCTCATTAAAATACGTAAGCCTAATATACCTGTACGTCCTGTTGTTAACTACTGCTTTAAGAATCTCCGCCGACTTATTCCTCCCCTACCCCTGCCTATGTTGTTGCTAAATCTTACTCCTCCTTCCTCTTCAATCTTAATCTTTTACCTAATGCTTACAAAATTCAGAACTCTCTTGCCCTTACAGATAAACTTTCTTCTTTCCACGCAAATGATTTTCATTCACTTGACATCACTGACTTATACACCAACGTCCCTGTCCCGGACACACTTTCCGTCCTTGAACGCCTCCTGCTTTCCTTCTCCTTCCCCGCACCTGATTCCGTTGACCTCCTCGCTATTCTTTCCGTTATTTCTACCCAACTTTATTTCTCCTTTAATAATTCCTTCTACTCCCAACCTTCCCATTAAGCAGTTTCCTTTCCGAGGTCTTCCTACAACACTTTGAGCTAACCTTTGTTTCCCCTCTCCTCTCTAACTCTACTATCATTTCTTACTTTTGCTATGCTGATGGCATCCTAATTGTCTATGATTCCCGTTCCACCCTCACCGACTGCTATCTGTAACATCTTTAACTCTTTCTCCCCCCATATCCAGTTCGCCCACTTTTGAAATCGAAGTTAAGAAATCTATCCCTTTCCTTGACGTTCTCATCACTAATAACCCCCCACCCACCGTTTCTCCTTCTCTGTCTGCCGTAAACACACCATGTCCTGTAACTTAATCCATTATACTTCATCGCACCCTTATACCCATAAACATGCCTCCCTCCGCTTCTTTATTGATCGTGCTCTGTCAAACCGATTTCGACATATTTCCAATTCTTAATTTGTGTATCAGATTAACTGCAGTTCTTTTCTAGTAGTTTGTTTATCATTTGCTTTTTGTTTTAATACATCAATTGTTCTTGATTAATTTATGTTTTTTAAATTTTATTTTTTCTTTATTTGTTTGTTATTTGTTATCCATTATTTATTTTTATTTTTGTTTTCATCCAGTTAGTGTGTTTCTATCCCTTTATTGTAGTCATTCTCTGACCCTTTATTGTAGCCATTCTCTTACCCTGTATATTTTAGCTTCTGCCTTTTTCCAGTAATTGGACCTAGACTGTATTATTCATTGAATTTGTCAGCCATATATTGTATTTTATCCAATCATATTTTTTCATTGTACTATATTTCTGTATGTAAGGGCGGGAAGCCTCTTGTGTGTATCCTTGATAAAGCCAGGAATAAATGGCGAAACTAGTCGGAAACTCTGCTCTCCCTTTATTGTATTGCAAAGTCTCTGCCAATTTCATTAATAACAATCACCTATTGATAACTTTAGGCCTAACAGCAATTTGCATTAAGCAGCAATTAACTATTGATCACGACAGGCCTGCCAACAATTAGCAATTATTAACATAGGCCTAACAGCAATTAGCTACTGAGAATAATAATTATTATCAATAGGCCTAAAAGCAATGAACGACAACAATGGCGACACTAATTTTTAACGGATGAATAGAACCAATTTTGCATCACTGCATAATATACACATAATATTTATTCTTGACTAGTTGCTAGGAATTCATTGATTTATTACAATTGGCTATATATTTTGGCATTGAAGGTTTCCAATGATACCTTCATGGTATCATTAGATCTCGTACAACTGAACCAGTTTCGACCATCTCGAATTATTAATATTCGTTATATTCATTCATGACTCGTCGTTACAAGTTCTTTGAAAATTTCTAAGGGAACACGTGTCAGTGAACCATTTCGACCATCTTCGAACTAAATTAATCAATTGGCTAAACAGTATATAATAACGTTATATTCGTTCATGGCTCGTCGTTACGAGTGATTTGATATGTTACTTACTACTCACACAGGCCAATGAATTAGAAACCTTCGTTCAATATGGTAGGCTGTAATTACAGAACATACGCGGTTTGGCATGGAATCTACAAGGTGTTGCAATGCAGGTAAGGTAATCACAGACCATGCATTCATCAGAGAGACCTTCAGGTCCTGCAGAGTAGACGGAAGCGGATGCCTTCGATGAATGTCTCTTTCCAACATGTCCCAAACATTCTCGATCGAATTCATATCCTGACTTTGCGCTGGCCATGGCAGATGTTGCAACTCGGTGTCATGTTCAGAAAACCACTCCTGAACAATTCTTGCTCGATGGACAGTAGCATTGTCATCCACGAAGAACCCATCACCATTTGGGTACAAATGCACCATTGCAGGATGGACTTGATCTGCAACAATGTTCAGGTAGTCTTTGACTTTCACCCGACTGTCAAGGAATGTCAGGGGCCCTTGCCATACCAACAAAACATGACCCATTGTGACGTGGATGTCGTCAACGTAAGCGACCATCAAAGCAGGAGAAAGCTGATGACGTGAGGAGTAAAGCTGACGTTGACGATGTCATCCCGAAAGGATCACGTCACCAAGAGAGAGCGAAAGGACAGAAAGGAACATGGAGGTGAAGGGTTAAGCATGGTAGACCCGCCCGCAAGGATTGGCAACCCGCTGCGAGCGAACGTGTGAGAGGGATTCTTTCAGCTCCGTGAACGAAAACACGATGGCGAGCGCATCGCAGAGCGACGGGAGAGTCAGCAATGAAACAGCGAGAATGGTCGGCAAGCCGTACGACCGCGACGAACGTCAGCACTACTGGGAGCGTCAACATGCTCTCGACCAAGAAAATCTCCAGGCCGTGCTCCAAGCTAAGTTCGCCCAAGCCGTGGAGCAAGTCCTCGTGTTTTGGAGTTCCGGAGATACAACAGGAGAAAGCGAGAGGAACCCGCTACCTCGGAATGAGCGCCTACAGAGAATGGACGGAGCCCGCAGATGGATGACGAGGAAATTGCTTTACAACGCTTGGGGAAATGGTCAGGGGCAGCGCATGCCTTTACCCAGGAGGAGAAACGGGTAAAGCGACAACGGGATCGGGTGCTGTCAATCGGCACTTGGAACATATTCTCTATGACAGGAAAGGAATCAGAGTTAGTGGAGGAAGCCAAACGGTATCGACTGGATATCATAGGTATACCTCTACGAAACGTCCGGGTTCTGGAACTGTGGACTTAAACGTAGGGTGGAAGCTTTTCTACTCTGGTGTCGACCCTAACATGACTGCCCAGGCGGGAGTGGGGATACTCACAAGTCCCCGGCTGGCAGATTATGTTGCAGATTGGACCCCATAGGTGGAAGACTGTGTCTCCTGAGGCTTCAGATAGGGAAACGGTCTCTCTCTCTCTATTCGTTGCATATGCTCTGAATGCAGTCACAGAGTACCCACTTTTTCTAGATGAAGTTGATGCTCCTCTTAGCAGGAGAGGGAGTGCAGATTCTGTTATCCTGGTGAGCGACTTCAATGCACACGTAGGGGCTGATGACCAAACGTGGAAAGGCGTGATTGGGAGGAATGGTGACTCCGATTTAAATGCGAATGGGAGGTGCTTGTTGGATTTCTGTTGCAACAATGGACTTTCCATCACAAACACCTTCTTCCAGCACAGGGATGTCCAGAAGTATACCTGGTACAGGGATGCAATGGACCAGAAGTCATTGATTGATTTTGTAAACGTTTCAGCCGACTTATTCCGATCAGTGTTGGATACTCGTGTGAGAAGAGGGGCAGAACTATCAACTGATCACCACCTTGTTGTTTGCACTTTGCGGTTCTCTGAACCCATGCCAACCATGCGAAATACTAGGTTCAGACAAACTTGGCGCATCAAATGGGAGGCATTGGAGGATAGAGCTGCGAGGAAGACCTTTGCAGATAACATATCTTCAAGTTTCAAAGAACTACCCAGTGATCATGGTACTGTTGGAGAGGAGTGGCAGTTGTTTAAAAGGATTACTTCGGCTGCACTGTGCTGTGGTCGTAAGCGGCTGAGTGTGGCGCAGGGCGGTGAGAAAAGGACTGCATGGTGGAACGGTGAAGTCCAAGAAGCTGTCAAGGCGAAGAAGGAAGCCTATTTGCTATGGCTTGCTAATAAGTCAACTCGAGTCGAGCGCGGTACACAGAGGCGCGAAAAGCAGCAGCAAAGACAGTATCAACAGCTAAAGACAGTATCAACAGCTAAAGGCCTGGGAGAAGTTCGGGAAGAAATTGGAGGCAGACTATGGTTCGGCAAAGAAGATATTCTGGCAAACCGTGCCCCTCCTCCGTGGAAAGAAGTCTCTCATCACAAACTATTAAGAGTTCAGATGGGAGGCTTCTGAAAACGGAGGAGAGCGTGTTGCATAGATGGAAGGAATACTTAGCATCTCTTCTTAATCCGGTGACAGCAACAACTGAGGCACATGAGGTGCACCTTGGAGTGGAGAATAGTCACGGTAGTATCACTGAAGCAGAAGTCAGATAAGCAATTAAGTCCCTGAAGACTGGCAAAGCTGCAGGTGATGATGAAATCCGGTCCGTGATGTTAAAGGTCTTAAATCAGGATGGTATCCTATGGCTGACTCGAGTGTGTCAGGTTGCTTGGATATCTGGACAGGCCCCTAAGCAATGGCAGACAGGAATTGTGATCCCTATCTTCAAAAAGGGAGATCAGAGAGATTGTAACAACTATTGAGGCATCTTTTTGCTCAGCATTCCTGGGAAAGTGTACGCTAAGTGTCTGGAGAAGAGAAGGGAAATAGTCGACTCCAAACTGTCGGGGGAGCAGTGTGGTTTCCGACCTGGTCGAAGCACGACGGATCACATTTTTGCTCTAAGGCAAATCTTTGAGAAATCCTGGGAGTATGCAAAAGAGGTCTACGCTTGCTTTATAGACCTCGAAAAAGCATATGACAGAGTTCCTCGGGAGAAGCTCTGGCAAGTGATGCAAGTGTATGGAGTGGATGGGCAATCACTGGTTGCTATCATGTCTCTGTACGAAAGCTCTGAGATGTGTGTCTGGATAAATGGCATTAAGTCAAGACCATTCACCGTGGATGTTGGACTCCGCCAAGGGTGCGTACTGTCACCCCTCTTGTACATTATCTTTAGGAACTGGATAGACAGGGGCAGTCGAGGCGATGAGCGTGTTTGTGTGGGTGACTGCCTGGTGGAGAGGTTGCTCTTTGCTGACGACCTTGTCCTCCTTGGGTCTTCTCGCACGAACCTTCAGCATGCACTAGACCGGTTTGCAGCCAAATGTGAAGAAGCTGGGATGAAGATCAGTGTGGCTAAAACTGAGGTTCTGGTCCTTTCAAGACAGCCTGCTCAGTCCGCTCTCCATGCTAGGGGAGCCTCATTGAGACAGGTGGAGAAATTCAAGTATCTCGGGATTGCATTCTATGATCGAAAGAGTGCGATCGCGGGTACAAGCGGCCGAAATGAGATTTCTGAGAGGTGTGGCAGGTGTTACCCTACTAGATAAGGGAGTTTTTAGGTGTTGAGCCACTATTTCTCCATATTCAGAGATCTCAGTTGCGCTGGTATGACCATGTGATACGGATGCCGCAAACTGGTTTTCCTAGGCAGTTGTTATTTTCCAAGCCGGTGGGTGAGAGACCAAGGGGTCGGCCTAGAACCAGATGGCTAGACTACATGGAGAATCTGGGTTCGAGTCGCTTGGGTATTACCAGGGAGGACATGCACCTGATGGCGGAAGATCGCGATCGCTGGAAATCCTCCAAAGGGCTGCTGCCCCCGCGACCCTAACGGATAAGCGGGTTTGAAAAGTAAGTAAGTGAGAAGCAACGTTGATGAAAGATATAGTGTAGTGCGTCTATTCTAATTCCTACTTACGAAATTGTGTTTCTGGTGAAGTGAGTGTTTTAACAATAGTATCTTAATGTGTGTATGCCGACAAATATATACACGGGTTCGCATGCTCATAAGTGATATATTATTTGCGTCGTATCTTACATAACAGTGGTATTGTGCTACGGCGTCACAGTAACCTCTTTCAAAGCGATACGAAAATTTCGGCGTCGCTACTACCGAGTTAAGAAAACGCCGCAAGAGTTTTATATGCAACAGACGAGATACAACGAGCTGCTGCATCTTGGCCCAACCTACAGGGAGGATCTCTATCTATCGTCGAGCAACGGCGGTACGATTCATCCTCAGATTGTAAAGGACGCTACCCATTTCAAATTCTGTTATTTTGCCAAATTCTGATTATGATCATCGTCAAAACCCCGTACATGGAAGTTGGGTGCGGAATAAAGTACTTTGAGAAATTTGAATTATCCAAGTCTCACCTCAACGAATGTCAAGCTGAACTTTGTTGAATTTATTCGTTAAGAAATATTTTCACCTCGGAGACCTGACCTTTTGAGATACCGGTCAGTTGTACTGTCCTGGAAATCTTAGCTCCAGCTAGACGGGCTCCCACAATAACTCCTTTTTGGAACTCAGACATGTCTTCTGTTTACCCCATTTTGCTCAACTTGAGCAGCTGCAGCTTGTTCCTATCCTGTACCTGCAGCTTGGAATGAGCATGTACCTCACATGATTGCATTCATTTGCATATCACAATCGTTTCTGACCTGTGACCCCGCTTTACATATTAGTAAAGTAATTCATCACGGGTTTCTAATTCATTGGCCAGTGTATGTATATCTTAGCATTGAAAATTTCTAGGGGGTATCATAATAGTTCAATTAGAGCGCGTGCTATTGTACCGATTTCGACCATCTTCGAGCTCGTCCTGCCATTTCCCATATCTATCGATTGGTGAAAACAGATTTTAAAATCTTTCATACTTTCCGAGAAAATCGAGTTACGGATGGACAGGGCCAAAACATAACAAACCTTTCGGTACTTAATAAACAAAAACAATAAAAATAAACAAAAAGGATGCTGTACGCGTGCTGTACGCGTTCGACAGGATCCGTACTGTATTGTAATTTTTATACGCACTAATATTATCATTTCCTGTTCGTAATAATTTCTCAGAAATGTAAATAATTTACTAATTAGAATTCTTCTGTTTATCAAGACTAAATTAAGAAGACTCCCAAGTGCAGCAATAGCTACTTTGGGTTGTAATTATGAAAAAGGTAACATCGGTGTTTTTGTGTAGCCCCTTCAGACACAGACCTTAAATTCGGTTGTAAAAATTTTGTTTTTACATGTATTATATTGATACTGTTACATTAAACATAACCAGCAGTTTTTTATTTATTAACATCTTTTATTATCTTTTTACATGTATGGCTATATTTGCTACCGAAATATACATATTTATTAGAAAATCAACAGATTTTATTCCTGTCATTTATTTAGTACGAAATTTTACAAAACATAAAATAATACCGCACTTTTGACAAGGTAAACGTCCAAGATACAAGTTGGAAACATATGTTGCCAAGGTGACTGAAGGGGTTAATAAAGGAAAATGAAAGGAATTGTCCAATATTGGAGCATTCTGTCCTGTGTTATTAATTATAAGTTTATTAGACGTTTTAATGGTGTAAAATGAATAGGAAGAAAGACGATAGTGGATGGCTTATGATATAGAGCGGTTGGATGGTTGTTCCACGGAGGGAGACTAAGTAGAGCTATGGGGAGAGGAAGAAAGGAGTTTATTTCGTGTGATGTGAAAGAGAATATGCGGGGAAAGAAGGTTCTCCATTGGACTACGGTGAGATGATTGAAAATAGTCGGTGGTGGTCGAGGGCATTGACCGGGCGGATGAGTGAAAGTCGACAGAATTGGTTCAGACTGTGGGAGGGCTTAACATGAAAACTGCCAAGTAGATTTTGTTCAGTTTCCAATACGGCAAAAAAATCTGCTTTAGAAGTATAGAATTTCTTTGATTTAATAAGCAAATAAATGAACAATAAGCAAATTATCTCTGCCATGCTATTGGTTTTAATAAGTTTCGGTATATCGTAAGGTTTTTTTACTACTTGCATCAAGGTCAACCAAATCATTTATGAATGTTTAAGGAAAACTAATTACCAAACGAAATTTTTCAGCGAATTAAAACTTCACATATTATTAAAATTATTATTATTAAAATTTTTCAGTGAATTCTCACTTCAGCTCCCTGAAGAAATCAATGAAATGCACATAGTGTTGAACTTAAAATATTACTTTTATAGAATATTTAGGATATGCATTTAAAATAGGCGCATTAGGGAAATTTTATACGTAATATTGACAATAATATGTGTACCTGTGCAACAAGAAAACGTCTTTTAAAGGTTGCATCTAATTTCTAGTAGAGGCGTGGTTCCTTAGAATGGTTAAGACCGCTGCGCTTAAATTTGGCATGGAATTGATGAGATTATTGAAAAGATCTTAGGAATACATTTGCCATTTATAGGGCAATCTTGTTCATGAAGAATAAATCGGAGGTGCCGGTTTAGCAGCACTGCGTTAATCATATATAGGCTTTCTCAAAGAACATGTCGACCACTCTCTCGATTCCCTTGTTCTGAAGCATCGTGCGTCTTTACTTATTTATTCACGTTCCACCTGCACTACAATGTGATGCTTCCTGCAAAAAAAGCTGATGTGTTGCGTTCCCTTCAGATAGAATTCGTCGATTGTCGTGAATATCGACTCATCATGAAAGAGTACTCGAGTCCAATCATCATGTCGCCAACATGATATTTCTCAGATCAATTTATACAGCTGATAAAAGGAGCATACAACATACATAAAGACCACTCTGGTGAAGGCCACCATTAATTTTGCTGCCATTTTCGACGGCTGTTGTTCGTGGATGGCTTTGGTCTTGCCTTATTAAGGAAATAGCACTTTGCCACACACCTATGGAATCTGCTACCTTGCATTATATTAGACCTGTAATCAACCTGCTCATAGCTCTCCATCGCGTTGACATGCTGTTGTGACATCGTTAGGATCGAAAGCTCAAAAAATATGTTACTACAAACGTGGAGCTCCTGGAAAACCTTTTTTTTTTTTAACAATTTGAGGTTTATGCATTCTAACGTAATAAGCATTAATTTACATACGGATTTGCATACTTCTGCTGTTACACTGGGCTGCGTTTTCTAGATTTCATTTAGATATTGTATGATCGGCCAAAATAACCACGTGTTCCTCCTAATTACGTAGATTGAGCAATGTAAAAATGGCAATTAAAAACATCTCATTTAGCAAACTCATAAGAAAATCTTCTTTTTGCACTTGTTATTTTTTTTTCCTACATATTAAGAGAGAATCATATACGTTCATGTAAAATTTTGCTATGGGATGTGAAATTTCATATTTAAAAAATTTCATTTTCAAATTGAGAAAAGCTATTCACAGTATTCAGATAAATAATCTGAGAATCCAAGTTTATAGTCTGTCAATTCGTGGTAAATATAACAAATCTTTATTCTTTATTGGAAACACAAAGCAATAGATTTAAGCAACCATGCCCTGTTATAGATTATGTCAGATTTAGCATAAAGAGTGATGGGAGCATATTTAGCATATACAGGGTGATTCAGTCAATTTCTGACCATTTCAATAGTATGATTTATTGACCCATTAATGTTTACAAACTTAGCATTTCAGTATGATATTTTAGGCAGTTCGGAGTTTTTATTTCTGTGGAAAAGTCTTGATGATATGCTCAATGTGGCCACCACGAACGTTTTGAACTGCTCGCAGTCGAATGGTGAAGTTGTTCATAACTCTATCCAGGATTTCTGCATCCACAAGGGTGCAGCAGTCGACGATGCTTTGTCGCAGCTGGTCTAGGGTTCTTGGTGCTGTAGTGAACACACTGTCTTTAAGGAACCCCCAGAGATAAAAATCACATGGGTTTAGGTCAGGACTCGTAGGGGGCCAAAGAAAGCCACCCCCGAATCGATCTGGAACCATTGATGTCGAAGCGGTATACGCCTCCTTCGCAGCTCGGGGATGAAGAAGGTTTCCAAAATGTTAAGGTAAGCCTGTGACGTTACGGTGCCCTCAAAAAAGAACGGACCAATGATGCCTCTTTTGGAAATCGCGCACCAAGCCATAACCTTTCGTGGATGAAGAGGTGACTTATCGATCTCATGAGGGTGCTGGGAACCCCCAAAACGAACGTTGTGTTTATTAACGTCACCTGACAGATGGAAGACGGCCTCATCTGACATCCACAGGTTGTCCACAGTGTCCTGATTGGCTTCCATTTCTGCTCCAAACTCCATCGCAAATTGTTGTCGCTTCTGTCTTCCAGTGTCTGTTAACTCCTGATAAACATGGGTCTTATATGGGAGCAGGTGTAAATCCTTTCTCAAAATTCGCCACGTCGTGGTATACGACAGCCCTTCTTCAATGGATAGGCAGCGAACAGATTTTTTGGTAGGGGAATCGACCAACCTTGTGCGAACATTTTCGACAACTTCGGCCGTTCGAACACGAGCTTCGCTCCCGCCTTTTTTCTTGCCTTTAACACATCCAGTGGCACGAAATTGCTTGACAAAATCCATGATTGCTTGCCTGCCTGGTGCGTCTCGACACTTATACTCCTTCCGGAACTTTCTTTGCACGGTTACAAGTGATTTTGTCTCGAAATACCATTCGACAGCCTTGCATTTCTGCTCTGTTGATAAAGCGGGCGCCATTTTTCAACAATACGATTTTCATGCAGCGCCGTTGCAACAATACAAACTCCAACTATTTAGAAATTCGATATGGCGCTCATTTTCATTCAGTTGTTTATCCCTAATGCACGTCATTCGGGTGAAATGGTCAGAAATTGACTGAATCACCCGGTAGAATTGACCGATTTCATAAGCACCGCCTCCCGTCCTGACGTCACAACATGGCGCAGGCAAAGGGGAAAACATTAGTCATAAATACGCTCTCTGAGAAGGACCACTGCAGCGATCAAATGTCTCTGAAAAAGTTGTATAAGTTTAAAGCAAAAACGGGTTTTGATTATATAGAAAGGCATTCTATGGATTCGAGACGGATGAGAGAAAGAGGATTTTCTTTTTTTTTGTGCAAGCTACGTTCACGATGTTCGCTTGGAAGAAACAGAATCACGCGTCTTTCTCAAGGCAAGATGTTGGCGATCGCAGAAAAAAAACGAGGCACCACATGAACTTAGTTTGGATTTCAGTTGCGATACTGACGAGAATCTTATTTTAAATGAAGCACATTGCTCCTGCACTGCTGGGTGAGTAAGAATAAATCTTTAATTTATAGCGTTAATATTAGTAATCGAAATCATTCTACTTCTCTCCATCTCTATCTCTGTCAATGCAAATGTTATAAAGTGTAGAGCATATTAATCACTAACATTAAAGATAACTCCAGAGTAATCCTTTCTGTTGTTAGTTTAGACACCAGACACACGACATATATATATTTTTTTTCCTCACATTTTCTTTTTTCTTCCAGAGTTCTTGGAACTTGCTCCCATGTTGCTGCAACCTTCTATACTCTGGAAGTGTTTGCTCATCACAAATATGAACATGTACCTGATACATTATCTTGTACCAGCCTTCCTCGACAATGGGGTATACCACGAAGTATGTATTTTTAATGTTTTCAGTTATTGCCAGTAATATATTTAAGGAGACGTTTTCCTGAATTCTATTCTGTTTTGAATTTTAGAAAGGAAAATAGAAGCTGAAAGTGTGATGCATCATGTCCAGCATTCCAGCAAAAGTGAACTATATTCTGATAAAAGATGCCGAAAAAAAGGGGACATCACATGTTCACTATATGAAGCAAGGGCAGAAAAGGTACCTATATCTGTAATTTAAAAATTGAACGGTTAAGAATAACATTGCAACTTTGCCTATTTTATGTCTTTCTAGACTCAGTCTGTTAATGCCAGTGATGTTGAGAGGCTCCAGCAATATTTGAAAACTCATCATGAAAATATGCCGATGTCGTATCTGCTGCAACCACATGCAGCCACAACAACGTCATCATTCGGAGAAGTGAGTGAGTTTTCACCTCTTTCGTATCAACTACGACCTAAACTTACTCCGCTAACTGAGAAGCAACCAGCTGCATGCCAGTTTTCGTCACTACCTTTTATTGATTCTGCACTTCAGTCTGTAAATATTGCTAATGATTTTTATCATAAGCATGTCAGTTTGGAATTGGATGCAGCTCGTAAACTTGCAGAAGATACAAAAATTCAGTGGCGATCTGCAAAATGGCATGAGGAGCGCCAAAAGAGAATTTGTTCGTCAAAATTTGGTCTCATTTTATCAAGGCACGAAAGAGGAACAATAACGGGAAAATTTTTAACATCCTTGTTTATATCCAAGAACCTTAACAACGTGAACAGCATTAAACATTGTCGACATTATGAAAGTGTGGCTAAAGAAGAATTTCTTTCTAAACATCCAGCATTTCATATTCATGAAATTGGATTGGTGATAAATCCACTTTTCCCTTTCTTAGGTGCATCTCCTGATGGACTTGTATGCAGAGGGGATTTAACTTTGTTAGAAATCAAATGTCCCTTCACATACAGAAATGAAAATATCTCCAGTCTAATTGGGAAAAAGGGATTTTGTCTCATTAAGGAAGGGGAAAATATTATTTTTGAACCCTCAACACGAATACTATGCTCAAGTCCAGGGTCAAATGTTAGTGTGTGGTGTAAAATCATGTATATTTCTAGTATATACTTTTGTAGACTCCATCCACATAGATGTTCAATATGATAGCACTTACTGCTCAAGCATGTTAACGAACTTAAAAGTAGTGTACTTTCAGCATTGCTTGCCTTATATCGAAAAAAAACGAGTTTAAATGTGTGTAAACATAAAAAAGTGCATTTAAAAATAAATAAAACTCCATTGTAGACGTGTCTTGTCAATCTGTCTTTCATACTGCAAAGCAATACAACATAACTTTACAAACAGCACATGACAGGAATTTTTATTAATATATAATTCAATGTTACACAACATTACAACATTACGTGCATCATTTTAATACATTTATCATTATTGCCTCAAAATTATAATGCATTAATCATCATCCAGTAAATAAAAATTAATATTGTCACAAATTATTAAACCAAGAAAAACTCATTCTGAGTAAAGACAATATACTTTTATAATCATAAAATAAAATACAAAACAAATGAAAATATACAGTTTTTCTTGGTTTAATTTATCAACATCATTGAGAATTTAAAGGAACAGCAAAATTGCTCAAAATACAACAAACAGTCCAGATTTGATTAATGCTTCCAAGCATACTAAGGCGTACCGTATCCGTTAGAATTCTATATTTTTTAATTCTTTTTATTGCCCTCTCAACATGAATTCTTTTTGATGCAATGATTTTGGTTGCCAGAACATCACTTTCTGACAAGTGCTTCGAGCAGACCAAGGAGCTTTTCACAGACCGCTTCCCCATCTTAAGTTTTACTTCCCACTTCTCTCGCTGTTTTTTATCAGTGGGAAATGAATGGAAGGTTACTCCACTTGTTCCAGCACGGCTGCGACACCCGAAAACTATACAATATCTGACCATATTTCATTAATGATGTCTGCACTTCACCGAATGTGTTTTTCTGCGTGTTCTACGCTAGTAAAAGTGCTGTGTTTTCCCCGTTACTCGCGCCATGTTGGATGATGACGTATGCAAAGTGGGAGGAGCTGAAATCGGTCAATTCTTCTACCTATGTGAATTCAATGTCAAAATGTCCATATAATTTATCAATAAATAACGGGGGGGGGGGG
>JAHWFO010101142.1:41931-75003 GCA_023313115.1 Rhysida immarginata | reverse complement strand
ACAACTTCATGGTTTTGAAATTAAAGGTCAAGAAAATAAAGTTTGTCCATTAAAAAAATCGATTTATGGATTACATCAAAGCGGACGTGAATGGAACTTGGAATTGAATAATAGTTTAATTGGTTTAGAATTTAGAAACATCACTTGGTGCAACTGTGTGTATAAGTGAACAAATAAGGCAATTCTGATTGTATATGTAGATGATATTGTAATATTTGCCGAAAAAGAAATTATTTTGTCAAAGTTAATTTTATTAATTAAGCAAAAGATTGAAATTCAAGAATTGGAGGAAACAACATTTTTATTGGGTGTTAACTAACTAACAGTAAATTGATGTTCAAGAGAACGGAAAAATTTGATTAAACAAAATTTCAGCCGAGAGAGTAACACGGGCCAAAACGAATGCAACTGCATCTAGTCAAATAGGGTCATCGATGGATAGATAGCACCAGTAGTCGGATAATAATGAGCCTATCATTACATTAGCCCTTCTTAGCCATCAGAGCAGTGTGTTGCTCAAAGCAACCTATGGAGTTCACAGCCGAACGTTGGCATTGTTTGAGTTGATTCACTATGCGCTTGCCACACCTTGTGCGGGCAGAAATTAGGAGGAGGAATGGGTAACCGGCTGAGCGACTTGCTTATACAATAGACCTACGAGTAAAACCAAACGAGGAAAGAGAAGACCTCAAACGCTCACCTATCTTAAAATTACGCGGTCTTGTCTACTAACAAAACTGTCCAAAATAACCAAACAATAGAAAAAAAAGTAATGAAGCCTGCTTTATTAAGTAACAATACTGACTTATGCCCCTTCAAAAATGTGAACTTAGTAATATCTTAAAAGTGAAATTTGCACTTAAACGTTTATTATGCGATGCAGATTAACTTAGGAAATTTAACATTTGCGCGAGCCTAAATACATTAAAAAGTAAAGTCAGAATTTTGTTTTAATTTATTTTATTTTATTTTTTAGTACGTCAGTTAAAATTGTAGGGAATAAAAAGCAATCAGTAAAATAGTAACTAAAGCAGAAAAACCTTGTAAACTTTTCATCATCATCATCAATATTATTTGTAATTATTTTTATAAGAAATCAATGCAAAACAGAAAAAACAGAGATATGGAAATGTGGAGATAAATTTTCCTAGGTAACGAATGACCGCAAGAACTAAGAAATGAACAAGTCCTATCACACATGTGATGCTGTTGTATTAAAATTGAAACGCTGCATTGTATTAATTTTACATTAGCAAAAATGTGGCAACCCTTTGGAAGAGACATGGGTATTTTAGCTTAGATTAGCGTGAGCATTGATCACCACTGCTGACGCGGCTGTTCACGTCTCGGCTACGTTAGGCTACGTACGGCCTGTGTGATAAGAATTACGTATCCTTTTTGTAAATATGAAAGCTTTGATTTAGTCGGAAAACAACGAAACGAATTGGGGAACACCAATGTATCATAAACAAAACGTATATCACATACCTGTGCTAGAAAATGCAAGGAATTTTAGCCAGAATTATCTTGAACACTGACCATAGCAAACGACGCTGTACTCCTCTCAAAGATGCTAAGCCGAGCCCCACCGAACTGTCTGATAACAAGTACGTACGTTTTTGTTAATACGACAGATTTTAATTAGATGAAAAAACTCTGAAAGTAATGTGAAAACGTCAATACACCACAAACAAAAGTATTTCAAATACCCTGGTTTGTCGGTTTGTCAGATACGTAGATTTTTAGCTTGAATTAGCCTGGGCATCGAAAATAGCAACTGACGACGCTGTACACCCCATTAGGCCTCGTGCGATAACCTCAAAATCAACTGTGTGCAAATGTTAGCGGCAGAGATTTTAATTAGGATAAAAAACAAAACAAAATGATGAAACAACTGGGTAACCCTAACAAAGTACAGAAATACACATCACATATACCTTTGGCTGAAGACACAGTGTTTTTAGCAAACAAACACGTGAACAATGCAGCCATGAGCTAACGCGCTGAACAACGACAACCCAACGGCCGTCACCTATCAACCACACACTTGTGCTGCATCTATCACCTTGCAACACATCGTAAAAAGGGCAGTGAAACGTGCATACAACCCACGACAAACCTTTAAAAGTAAAAATCAGTGTAATTAAACAGAAAAACAAGCCGTGAAGGACACGCCTTTGAGTAAGCATGCCCGAGAAGCAACGTGAACGTGAGTGTCTACCCTGGAATCACGAAGCTCGCATACGCGAACATCATCATCTCGTGAATTGTAGAGTGACGCAAAACGAAATCACAGTCCACGTACAGCCTTTGTTAAGTAAAAATTACAAAATTCAAACTGTAAAACAAACCAACAAGCGCGCGACTTTGAGAACTTACTGACTTGTGACGAATGATGTTAACTCACCGCATGTGAACACAGCCTTAAGTTGAATATAGGCTTTTGCACTATAAAGAGTACGAAGCATACAAAGCATATCACTCTCGTATCCTAATACCTAAGTGAACAGAAAAAGTTGTATACTGTATGAGAAAGAGAAAGAGAGAGAGAGCGAAAACAATTTTTAGAATATAATTTTAAACAACATTTGCAAACTTGTATTGGTTATGTAGGAGGAGGGAGAAAGAGAGAGAGAGAGAGAGAGAGGGGGTGGACGACTGAATATCGCAAGGTTAGGGAATCAAACAACGCATTTATCAACCTCTGTGACGCAAGGCTGTGCAAATTTGTAAAGAGAGAGTCAAGTATACCTCACCAGCATTGAGAAATGTGAAATATGTATTTTTATTTTAACATTTCAACCAGGTTCAATCCTGAGAAAAAACAACCCTTCATGCGAGCAAAGGCAATCAGTGAGAGAGGCAAAAATGAAAATAAAACAAATTCCAAACAGCCCACCTTTAAAATAAGCTAAAAAGGTTAGTGAACACGTACATTTCATCAGGCTGTGACCTAGTTGTATTTATAAGCATGTATATGCGAATTCAGACACCTGTCAAACACTGCATCAGGCTGTGGGAGCAAACAAACAACCACTCAAAGGAGACAATGCAATGCAATGCGATTTTTAAAAATTAATTGAAACTTAAAAAACAAACTGAGCACCTTGAAACAGAAGTATTTAATTAGAAGGGAGTGTAAAGTAATACGGGAAAAATTTGGTTGTGGTAGAAACAAAATGATAATTAGTAATTAGGTAAAAACAACTTGAGGTGGCAGTATGTATAACACGCCTCACTTTAGTAGGTATATATACCACGCCCTGAGTAACTTATATTGTGAGATAAAAATCACAAAAAGCCCCTTTCGCAGTGAAGCCCCAAAACTGTGCATAACTAAAATATGAAATTAATTTTTTCATCATCAGCCTTAAGGAATCAGAACATAGTCACAATCACGTGATTAAACAAGGAGATGGCCGCAGTTAGAGGAGCCACCACACCCAAAACAAGGACCAACACCCAAAAAAAGGACCAATGCCCAAAAACAAGGACCAACACCCAAAACATAGACCACCACCCAAAACAAGGACCACCACCCAAAACAGAGGACCACCACCCAAAACAAGGACCACCAACACCACCACCAAAAATAAAGACCACACCTGAAATGACAACACCCAAAATTAGAAAAATGGCAGGTAAAAAATTAAGATAAAAAATTAAAATGAAAAATAAAATTTAAAAATAATCATATCAGCTGTGACGTCACAGGAAAAACCCATCACGAGACCTGAAAATGGCCGCCTGTGACGTCAGGAAAGGGGTGGGTGGTCACGTGACACGAATACTGCACACTGATTGGTTGATTTCAATCACGCCCACCTCATTAATATGCACCCTGATTAAGGGGTCTTCTGCTGATAGACCACCTCACCCATACCTTACTGGAATGTTCAGATTTCCCAATTCCTGCAAGGTTTTCGAAAAAACAGGGTTTACTGCGACTTTTGACTCACACTGTATATCCCTGTTTAGTTAACTCAGTCATCGATACAAGGTTAAATCGCGCATGAGGTGCATAAAGGGCGTCATGTAAAGTTAAAACTGACTCAGTGGTTAACGGGACACTTGCGGTTCCTATACCAGTCGCGGTAGTGCCTTTTTTTGCGTTTGCAGTGTGAATATCTCCATGGCAGCTCCACATAGATGTAAAGAAGCTCTTGTCCTTAACGACATGGAAGGAGCTGCCAGTATCCACTATCCATTCTTGCTTCGGGAGGCTAACGCAGTGTGTTGCAGGTTTCTGCCTCTTGGCTTTGCCATCGCGCTTGCGAGATTTACGTTTTGGAAGTGGGGTACGTAAGTTATCTGAAAGCGGTGGCTGGGGAACGCGAACGTTGGAGTACCGGATGCTCGTGAAAAACGCTTAGAAGGGCAAACAGACCTGACATGCCCTTGGCTACTGCAAATTTAACAGGTTACCCCAGAGCGCTGTTGGGTACCAGAGGGGGAAGGTGATACCCGAGTAGGTGTTGTAGTGACGCAAGAGGAGTGTCCATTATTATTGAACACAACGCTCAACTATGAAACACTTCGAGGGTCACGTTAGGGTCAGTCTGCACTGAAAGCCTTAAAGGCATATAGGTCAAAGACAAACCAGTTACCATATGATCAATTAAGGTCTTGTCGTCTATGGGTAATGATACGGCACCTGCCTCTACACAGATTTGCAATGCACGTGCTACGTATGCATTGGGGGTTGTCTCTGTCATGGAAACGAAGAGCTGAAAGGCGTCGCATAACTTTCACCTGATTTACAGAATCAGCACGGGCATAACGCCGACAGATGGCTTCCCATATGAAAAATGGATTGTCATCTTGTAACATGACTACAATGTCATCATCCACCATGCCCAATCCGTTCGAACAGGAGATTTCTCTGGATCCTAAGTGGGTAAGGAAGCTTTATTGTGTATATATTTGTCTAATCCCTTTGATTACAGAAACGCTAACATCCGATGCTTCCATTGGTGAAAGTTAGCACTAGTGGGCTTGGGGATTGAACGACTGTTATCAAAGAAAGACTCAGCCATAGTTGGACACAAAAAATTTCTAATTCTACTAACCATGCTCTGCTACCAGTGATGAAATGGATGCTATAGTGGATTTATGGTTAATAATGAGTCAACAAACACTTTGCATAGTTAACAATAAAATATTTTATTAATGACAGTAAAAAGAAACGAGAACACAAAGCGTGTCCCATGGTTATCAATGGTAGAGGAAGTTAAGAAAATTATCCATGATCAAAATATGAATTTTATTACTTACAGTATCTTGCACAAAAAAATGAATAAATTACTCAGTGGAGTGGTAGTACAGCCATGGCGTCTCGCGATGCACAGTTAACTCGACATCCTAGATGCATGGTACTGCAGATGAAATATTCGGGTATGGAGAAAGATAGCAGAGATTAAACCGTCCGAACGAAATAGGCTTCGTGGCCAAGCCAAATCATGGTGAGACTGCAAAAACGAGTGACGGGTTGGAATAAACTTTGATACGCATGAAACGTCGTGACCACGTCGGCAAACTCGTATTTGGGAATTAAGGAGGTAAAATCTTAAGGCTAGAGCACAGAGGCAGAAATACTGGCAATGTGAGTGGGTGCCATGGCTGCACAGGAGAAGAGAAGGTGGCAGAAGCAAGGAGAAGATGAAGAATGTTCTGGAATAAAAAAACAAAAAAAAAACACTAATTACGCAATAATTTTATCAATAATTAGACAGTATAACATCTCAGGACCTATTAATTTGATACGAGGAAAACTCGCCACATGGGGCAGGAGCTCGCATCACGCGAGTTCGAAAAAAAATTTACGACAACAATGGTCCATGGACCACAACAATGATGTACGTACTTATATCTAAATACAAATCTTTTTATCTATATAAAGAAGGCTGTTTGTTTGTGGGTTTGTTTGTTTGTTTCTTATGCAAATCAACAGTTTTATTCTGATCTTGATGAAATTTTGCTTACTTGACCTTCAAACCATGAGGAAAGTCACTGTCTACCTCAGATTTCGCAAAAATAATAATTATCGATAAAAAATCGATATTCATGGTTATGGAAGGGCATACTAATTAGAAATATCTCATGACCAACAATGGAAGGCAAAGTTTGTGCAACAATAGGTATCAACATTGGTATCAACACGCAATTCACAAACACTCTGCACGGACCAACCAATATATATCTCATGACCAACAATGAAAGGAAAAGTTTGTGCAACAATAGGTATCAACAATGGTGTCAACACGCAATTCACACTACGCTCGGACCAGCAACAGATATCTCATGACCAATAATGTAAGGCAAAGTTTGTGCAACAATAGGCCTGTCGTGTTCGCATCAACAATGGTCTCAATGCGCAATTCACCAATAACAAAGAGCACAAAATGATGATGCAATGAGAGAACATTCGTTTCCAAGAATTAACAATGAACAGGAAATGGATATAATAGACGATATAGATAGGGCAGTCTCTCTCGATGAGGCAAAGGAGATACACGTGTCTTCCTTCAGCTCCCTAACAAGCGTTCAGATGATTGGGAAAGTGTGTGTTTCTTTGTGTATGTGTGTGTGTGTTTGTGTGTTTGGCACGTTTGAGCAGTGTATAACCTAAAAAATACATCAACTCGAATGATGAAACCAAACAAGCATACGATTTATCTGTGTTGTGCTATTTAATAATCGTTCGAAGGAACCATATTAATACCTATTGTAATGCCACCAAAGAAAATAAAGAGGTTTGGGCAGAGAAACCCGCAGCTAAGTGACAAAAAACTATCCAGGCATCACAGGCACCTGAACAACGGGAGCTTCGTCTGCAGCAGGAGCGTATGCAAGCTTCCACATCAAGAGCAAGGGAAACTTCGGAGGAAAGAGAGCATCGTATACAGCAGGAACGTATGCGAGCTTCAACGTCAAGGGCAAGGGAAACTTCGGAGGAAAGAGAGCTTCGTATACAACAGAAGCGTGTGCGAGCTTCAACGTCAAGGGCAAGGGAAACTTCGGAGGAAAGAGAACTACGTGTACAACGAGTTCGACGTAGAACGGAAGAGTTAAGGGTGGCGAATAGACATTCTGATTTAAATTTAGCGGCATTTAATTACAATTCTGAATACGATTACTGTAATCACTCTAAAGTCCTAATGGGAACGATGGATGTCGTATGTAACCATTATCAGGCAAAGAAACATAAATGGGAACCACCAGGAATATGTTGCTCTAATGGAAAAGTGAAGCTGCTGCCACTTAAAGAGCCTCCAGAACCAGTTATCTTACTTATATGATAACACAGCAGATTCCAGAGAGCTGGATCACTTCTTCCCCTTCCAGGTGAAAATCCAAAATTTCTTCAAGTTTACTTCACGGGCGATGAAATATTAGAGGCTGATCAACGATGTGCTAATCTATCTGGCGTGCGACAAGATATCGTTTTAAGTCTGCAGAGACTATGCTTAAAACAGCATTAGAAAGGATGCCTACAGACGAGTACAAAGTAGTCATACGGGCAGACAAGAGGCCATCTGGTGAACATAAACGGCATTTTAACGCCCCAACCATTAACGATGTAGCCATACTCATGGTTGATCTGGAAGAGTACGATAGCCGTGACATAATTGTTCAGAGAAGAAGCGAAAATTTACGGCGGATTGCAGAAACACACCGTTCATATGATGCTCTCCAGTATCCTCTTATCTTCTTTGATGGCGAGGATAGTTACCACTTTAACATAAAACAAATCGATCCTCTCACAGGAAATATGACGCAAAAAAAAGTATCTTCTATGGAGTTTTATGCATACCGCATTATGCTGAGAGAGGGATCCTCAAACCACATCTTACGATTCCGCCAATTGTTTCATCAACACATCGTAGATATGTACGCGAAAGATTATTGCGAACGGCTTCTTTATATTAGGTTAAATCAGAAAAAACTGCGTGTTGATGATTATATTCATCTACGGGATGCTGTGGCTAATGACCGAAATGTCGCTGATATAGGAAGGATGGTAATATTACCGGCTACGTTCACTGGCAGTCCGAGGCACATGCACGAATTTGCTCAAGACGCTATGTCCTGTGTCCGCAATCATGGCCGCCCTGATCTTTTTGTAACCATTACGTGCAACCCCAAGTGGCCAGAGATTACAGTTGAGCTTTTGGAAGGCCAATCACTGATTGATCGTCATGATTTAACAGCAAGAGTATTTAAGCAAAAACTAATCAAATTTACTGATATTATTACGAAAAGCCATATATTTGGAGAAACCCGCTGTTGGATGTATTTGGTCGAATGGCAAAAACGAGATCTTCCACATGCACACCTGTTAGTATGGCTGAAAAAAAAAATCCGTCCGACTGAAATAGATGACAATTTCTGCCGAGCTGCCAGATTTTCAACAGGATCCACTGCTATTCGAAGTAGTGTCAAAGAACATGATCCATGGGCCGTGCAGACCTTTAAACCATAAGGCACCGTGCATGAAAGATGGCAAATGTGCTAAGAACTATCCACGACAGTTCATTGATGAGACACAATCAGCCAATGATGGTTACCCTTTATACAGAAGACGGAAACCTGAAAAGGGTGGCTTCACAGTGACTGTAACAGTTAAATTTGACAACCAAAATAGAGATATCGAAATTGATAACAGGTGGGCTGTGCCTTATTCCCCTCTTCTTACAAAAATGTTTCAAGCACACATCAATGTCGAGTACTGCCACTCTGTTAAGTACATTTGCAAATACGTCACTAAAGGCAGTGACATGGCCGTTTTCGGGTTAGCCAATGAAAATGCAGTGGATGAAGTGACTCAGTACCAATTGGGGAGATATATTAGCAGTAATGAGGCTATTTGGCGCCTCTTAAATTTTCAAATCCACGAACGATACCTAACGGTTGTTCACTTATGCGTTCACTTAGAGAACGGACAGAGAGTATACTTTACGGAAAAGAATGCTCAAGAGAGAGCAGAAATGCCTCCAAACACAACAGTAACAGCGTTTTTCCAGTTGTGCCAGCAAGATCCAATTGCAAAGACATTACTTTATGTCGATGTACCAAAATACTACACGTGGAATGCGCAACGCAAAACTTTCTGCAGGAGGAAGAAGGAAGCCCAAGTTCCAGGTCAAACCGACATATGCACAACTGACACCATTGGCCGTGTCTACACTGTTCATCCCAGCAATGCTGAGTGCTACTACCTGAGAATGTTGCTTCACGTTGTGCGAGGACCGACATCATTTAGTGATTATATTATAAATGTAGGAGTAGTGATAATTATATTAATTAAGTTGATAATTAATAAATGGAAATTATTACTAAAAATATAATATCAACTTCCCTTACACTCAACAATCCTGATCACAACAATCAAAATAATCATAAATCACACATTGTATTACACTACATTGTTTTATTTTTTTGTTATTATTTTCCATTCATTCAAAAAAAAACAAAAAAAAAAACTTAAAAACTGATGATGGGAAAAAAATCCCGAAAACGTTATTCTTCAAGATAGTCATTTACATATCAAGAATCATCGAACGGCATGATTTTACGGTTTTCCCTTCACCGGAAGCCAGACACGTCTGAGCGATTGTCTGTGTGATGTATAGTGACGCCATCTGTAGAAAAGATTCTAAAACTGGGCAACTTGTTTTGAAGGGCGTTTTTTTATGAATTGTTTCAAGTGAGAAAGCAAAATTTAATAAATAAAAAAAATATTTTTAAATGTGCTGTAATGCCCATATGGTTAATTTCTACTGTCTGGCCAAAATCGTGAATTGTTCATTTTGCATTTTTCTATTGTGGATTTCTTGGCAAATAAAAATATTTAGTCCGAGTGCTGTTGGCACCCCCCCCCCCCTGCATTGTGGATCCCGACGTTAGAGGGCGTGTTTTGGCTGTCTCTTCCCGTCTTGCGCTAGCTGTTGCCATAGCAACCACACTATTGGCATGTCGCGGTCGTTTCGAACTGTTTGTGGATTTCAGATTTTCTTTTTTCTGCTTTCTGGATAATTAGCCATTGTCGAAAGGAACCATTTCTTAAAGGTAAGCCAGCATTTTTTTGAGCGTTCTGGTGTTGGGATAGGTTAACTGAGGTTGGGTTAAATTAGGTTTAACCGTAACATGAGTTACCGCAACTTTCGGGCAGCCATTTCAGTGACCACTAAAAAGTACGGATCATTAGCCTCCTGTAACCAGACGAGGGGAAACCCACTGCCCCCTGTAACCAAATAGGTTGGGGTATGTTTATAATTCGGGGTCGCCGTGAGCGAAGCGAGGGAGCGTGCGCCGCAGGCAGGGACACTGGAGCGGAGCGACGGCGTCCGCGTACTAGTATTGTAGAAGGGGAAACCAACTGCCCCCTGTAACCAAATAGGTTGGGGTATGTTTGTAATTCGGGGTCGCCGTGAGCGAAGCGACGGCGTCCGCGTACTAGTGTTGTGGATGTGGCGGCTAGTATTACGCCGTGGTCAGATAGTTCAATTTAACCAGATAGTTGAGTTTTTTTCTTAGGTGATCTCTCTCAACACACGGCAGGTCGGTCATCACTGGAACTACTTTCAGAGTTGCTCGCGTTTGCTCAATTCAGTTGTAAAAGCAGACGGCAGAAAAGCCAACAATAGGCGGCGCCAGCATACGGCAAGATAATCGCTTAGATGTTTCTGGCTTCCGGTGAAGGGAAGATGGTAAAGTTTCCCCCATCGTACTTCCATCATAGACCCTCTTCATCTGTAACCTGTGTACCTCCCTGTATTTCTGTAACGTTTCTTCGCTGGATCTTCGTCTCTTCTATGTTTCTTCTGTGTTTCATCTGATCTTCGATTCTTCGTCTCTTCTGTGTTTCTTCTGTGTTTCATCTTAGCTTCTTCACAAGTTCTGTATTTCTTTATATTTCATACTTAAACTTTTACTCTGGTGACTTTTTTAATTGTTTTTTTGTTATTATTTATTTTAATTTTATCACATTTTAATTAAAGGAGTACTATTCAATTTAATTAATATAATCATTTAGTGATCTTAAAACATTCGAGGGACACGTGTGAAAGCTATAGAGAATCATGTCAGAAACACGGACTGCTTGAAAACGATCAACACTGGGACATGACATTGGCAGAGGTATCTGCCACGTGTTTCCCAAAGCAACTCAGGAGTCTTTTTACCATTATAATCACGACATGCGCTCCATCAAATCCACAGCGCCTTTGGGATAAATATAAAGAAAATTTAAGTGAAGACATTCTCAGAGAGGCGCAAAGAGCTAACCCAATCATTAACTCAGGTTATACAGTAGGAATAATGAAACAAGCACTTATACTTCTTCAGGACAAATGTATCTCTATTAACAGCAAAACTCTCTTGCAGCTTGGGCTAGAGGCGCCGAATCGAAATGGTCGAGGTCCTAAAGATACGGATTTTTGGAAGGAAAGGAACTATGACATTAATGCTCTCCAGCTTTTTCTTGAAAAAAATAGACCCCTATTAGTCTCAGACCAGAGGCAAGCCTATGACGCTGTTTTAAGTCTCATTCAGGATGGAAATGGTAGCATTTATTTCCTTGATGCACCCGGGGAACTGGAAAAACATTTCTGATAAATATTTTGCTGGCTGAGATTCGCCAAAGAAATGAAATTGGTTTGGCTCTAGCATCTTCTGGGATAGCATCTACACTGTTAGTTGGTGATCGAACAGCTCATTCAGCTCTGAAGCTACCATTGAATCTGCAGCTTTCAGAACGGCCCATTTGCAACATAAGCAAAGGCTCCAGTAAGGCTCAAGTGCTCAAGCATTGCAAACTAATCGTTTGGGAGGAATGCACCATGGCCTACAAAAAGGCATTAGAAGAGCTTGATCGCGCTTTGCAAGACATATGGGGATATGGGCGGCTGACGGGCGATACTGTGTCCTCCTGTGATTGTACGCTCTACGCCAGCCGATTGAACTTCATGCCTGTCTTAAGTCCTGACCTTATGGAGGCATGTGCGCAAAATGGATCTCAAGACGAATATGAGGGTTCATTTACGAGGAGAAACAAGTGCAGAGCAATTGCTGTTAATCGCCAATAGAAGTTCCTGTCGACCCCACTACCAGTCTAATTTCGTTTCCCTCAAATTTCTGCATTATGGTCTCTTCACTCGACGAGCTGATAACTAAAGTGTTTCCAGATATACAAGAAAATTACAAAACGACATGGTTTTCATTGCATCGATGGTTGTGCGAAAGGGCCATTTTAGCTCCAAAAAACGACAGCATTAAATACGAGGGGCGATTGATAAATAAGGTCTCCATGGCTGTAACTTTAATTGTTAACCAATTTTCAAAATTCTTTTTGTATCTTATACTCACATTTGTCCTGTATGTAATGCACTATTCACTTTTCGACATAGTCCCCATCCCTTTCCACGCATTGCGCCAACGCGTGACTAGTTGGGTGAACCCGTCGGAGAGGAATTCCGGAGTTGTTGTCGACACCAGGATTGAATGGCAGCTTTGGACCCTCTTCTGGAGTACGATAACGTCTGCCCGCACACGAGTCACCACACACCAGAGGCGTTGCAGCGCCTACAGTTCAAAGATGAAAAATTGCAGTTCAAAAATGAAAGACTTTGCGCATTGCGACTTTCACCACTTTCCAAAGAAGAAAGAGGGACATGAGTTGGTTTCTTGGTTGGGACAAGAAACTATAACAGTCTTTTTTCATATACCCAAAACAATTGCATGTGTTTACAAGCAAATCAACATCCTTCTTGAGGTTGTTCTCCTGACCTGTAACTATAATTATCCCAGGCAACGCCGGGTAGATCAGCTAGTTATCAAAAAAAATATTTATTTTGGAATAATAAAAAAATATCATTATTATGAGATTTAGTGAAAAGCAATCGTTTCTTCATTAGCCATATATTGCGATTTCCCAAACAGCAACACACTCCAAAAATGTTGGGACAGTGGGTGAATTACCATTGACCGACATCTCCCATCCTTCTGATCACACTTTGTAGCCGTCGAGAAATATACAATACCAATTTCTGTACTATTGCAATGGGAATTTGTTGCCATTCCTGCAGTATGAAAGTTTTCAGCTGTTGAACTGTCTGAGGTCGTCGTTGATGTAACTTCCTCTTAATAATTCGTCATACGTGTATATTCAATATTGGGGGCAAACTGGGCATGCAGGCCAATTTAACACCCGATTTCGTCTATTGTGAAACCACTCCCCTGTAATGTGAGCGGGGTGGGGTTTAGCATTATCTTGTTGAAATAGAAACGGACGGGTTCCAAAAAGACGTCACCGAGAAGGTTGGTTTATTGGTTTATTAGAATTTTTGGCGTCGACTACTAAGATCATTTTGCGCCATTTACACAACTTATATCTGTACGCAGCCCAGGACAAACACAAACATCCTTGCCCACAGCGGGATTCGAACCCACGACCAGGCGGACTCGAGAACCAGAAAGTCTATGCCCTAGCCCTCTCGGCCGGCTCACCGAGAAGGAACAAATGCTCTTCTAAAATTCCAATATTTGCATTAATGGTGCATTGCAGATGTGCAAGTTTCCCAATCCACTGGTACATGTGCAACCCAGACCATTACTGAAGCTTGTGTCTGCACAGCACGTCGGTAATAGGCAGGATTGTCCTTTTCCTCTTTGGTCCTAAGTACATGCCAACGATTTTCACCAACAACCATAAATGTAGATTCATCGGACCACAAACATGCTACCACTGGCTGTCAGTCCACTTCCAACAGGTGTGTGCCCTAGCCAGCACCTGTTTCTGCAGTGTGTTAATGAATAGCTTCGTTTTGCATAGCTGATCTTCATCTTACATTTTCTGATAAAGTGGCGAACGGTATTCAGCAATCAAGGTTTTTGATAGAATCCTCGAGCCCATTTCGCAATTTCTGTCACTGTCGAATGTCTAATTTTAATGCAGTGACGTCTGAAACCCCAAGGACTAAGAGCAGTCAGAATGGGTCTTCGTCCTTGCCCTTTACAAACGGTGGTATTTCCGCTTGTCCTGTACTTATTAGTAATATTATGAACTGGAAATGACGGAGATCCAAGATTCCTGGCTATTTCACGCTGAGATACGTTGCTTCACAAGCATTGTCTTGTTTATTGTGCATGTGTAGAACTCAACCCATGTTGTCATGTAAACACAGGCTGCACGTTGCAGTTTGCATTTAAAAAGGGAAAAATTATGTTCATTTATATGTTCTCCAGAAGTTTCAAGAATATTCACGTCACTTCTATGGCTTCCTGTGTGGTTTTTTCCCTTCTGTTCCAACTATTATGATGCATATTGCCAATGGCAATTTCATTAAAAAGTTCTCTGTGACCAAAAAAAGAGATACAGTAAAATCCCGTTACAACATACTTCAAGGGAACTGGAAATTTGTACGTTATTCTGAAACTGGCCCCCCCCCCCCCCCCCGGAGACGTGAACAATGCGTATATGCATAGAAAAACTTAAGAATACACGAAGCAAATACAGCAAACACATCCAAATGTCTTCCATGCAGAGATTTCTGGGTTTATATATGCTACACTGAACAACAATGAAATGTGAACTTGGCCTAAGTGATGAGTATCGTTTCCTTTCGATGCAATGCCATTTGCAACTTTCGTATGGGCTATATTGACCAATGAGAGCAAGACATTCGAACGATGTACGTTATAATGAAGTGATAATTTAACCAAGGGAACGTAAAAGTTATTCCGAGGTTACGTTAAAGTGAGGTACCTTGTTCTGAAACTTTTTAGCATTAAAATACCTACATTTCGGCCGGGGATATTAAATTTTACGTTATTCTGAAATGTACATTAAAGTGAGGTATGTTGTAACGGGATTTTACTATAGTCATTTATAAATTATACATTATTTTACTTTAGTCACTTTAAACGCATTTATTATTTTTAATTTTGCTAATATATATTTTAGTCAATAATGTTCTATTTTGCATTTTTCATTTTGTCCCAACTTTTATGGAAATGGGTATTGTTTTTAAGGTTGCCTGTTAGCAATTGCGCAGCTTTTACGGACTCTATTTAAAGTTTCATTGGCCACAAATGTCTACCCCGGAGCATGGAAACTTGTTAATATAATTCCTATACCCAAATCCACCATGCCACATTCACCAAATGATTTTAGACCGATCGCAATTCTCCCCTTTCCCCCAAAAATTTTGGAAACTTGTTGCGAATTACCTTGATTCATTTACTGACCTTTACTGATTACACTGGGCAACAAATTTTCAAAACTTGTTTGCCTCCGATATGAAAATAACTATTTCTTAATGAGTTGAATGTGCTGAACATGAATATGACTGTGAAAATGCAAAATTGGCTCTAGTTTTTTTGTTTAGTTTTTTTGGCTAGTTTCAAAAACAATTGTTAACATAATAAAATGACTACCAATAGCTCTGGTCAACAACATTTTTGGTACCGGGGAAGATAGGTGTTCTAGACTAATTTGAGCGTGCTGAATCCAAATTTTAATTCCAAATTTCCCTATCACGTCAAGATCTCGAGTTATAAAAATAGTTTAAATTTTAATGGTAGCCATTGTTTAAATTTGACATCAGGAGACTGTTTTACACCACTGAAACTTAACATCCTGACGGGATAGGAAAATTTGGAGTTCAGATATGGGATCAGCATACTCAAATTAGTCCAGAAAACCTACGTTTGTCAAAGTTGCAGTTCTACTGGATAAATATACACGTTGAAACGTAGAAAATGAACTATATTAAATATCTCAAAAACTAAAGCCAATTTGAAAAAGTGATCTCATATTCGGAATCAGTGCAACAAATTTACCATAAAATGACTTTTGAATGATTGGAGGCAATATGTGTGTTGACCAGTGTTATGATTTTTTTTTTATTTATTTATATATTTTTATTTATTTATTTATTTATTTATTTATTATCAGGTCTTTGCAAATCAAATGTCGGATTTCGAGGTGGCTTCCGCGCTTCAGCACGGTTTCCACGTTTAGTAGCAAGTACCCATAACAAAGTGGTAAATTCCCACAGATAAATCTATCACAGACCAGCTGCCTGAAATTTGCATGTCTGCGATATTTAATAGCGTTTGAACCCAAGTGAAGATAGTCATGACTTCATTCGAATTACGTGTGATAATGCATTACGAGTTCAGGTTGAATCACACTGCATCCAACGCCTCTCGAAACATCAATAAGGTATTTGGAGTAGGCACCATACATGAACACACTGTCCGTCATTGGTTCAGAAGATTCCGGGTGGGAGTGACAAACCTGGCAAATGAGCCACGTGGCAGACCGCCCAAGTGTCGAATGACGCTGATCTGAAGTGATCTGTGGAAGAGGACCTTGCAGGGGATCATGCTGTATCAGCGTCGACTGTCAGTAGACACCTTAGGACTATCGGCAAGGTGAAAAAGCAGGACAAATGGGTCCCACATGAAATTACGGAAAACCAAAAAGAGCGTCGGTTTGCGTGGGGAGGGGGGGGGGTGTACGGAATTGCTTTTGCGCCCTGAAGAAGCAGGGATTCTTGATCGCATTGTCACCTGCGAAGAGAAGTGGCTCCTATACGACAATAGGAAACGGTCAGCACAGTGGGTGGATGCTGATGAACCCCTGCGACAGTCCCCTAAACCCCAAGAAGCTCATGGTTACAGTTTGGTGGTGTAGTGCATTACAGCTTCCTGCAGCAGGGAGAGACGATCTACCGCTGCGACCTACTGTCGTGAACTGCATCGTATGCACACAAAACTGTCAGCAATAACCTGCACTTGTGCATCGCAAAGACGTCCTTCTGCTGCATGACAACGCGCGTCCGAGCTACAGACTCTGGGCTACAAGGTGCTTCCACACCACCCGTACTCTCCAGGCCTCTCCCCTACCGACAACCATCTTTTCCAGAGCCTGGACAATTTTCTCCGGAGGAAAACGCATTCCGGAAGTTTATTGAGTCGCGTGACCATGGATTCTATCAGAGAGGGCTCAAGAAGCTGCCAAATCGTTGGCAACAATGTTTGGATTGCAATGGCGGTTATTTCGAATAGCACGTGTGAAGATGTGCTTTCCAGAGGGCCATTAAAGACGACCTCTGCAAGCCGACATTTGATATGCAACATCCTGAAATTTATTCCTCACATGGTAATATCCATATCTGCACCACTGCACACTTGGTGAACATTATAATTACTGATTACTCTTTTTTATCTAAAATGAAAGATTATTATTTTAACCCTAAAAGGAGCACTCCTCATTTCAGCAAAAAAAAAATAAAAAATAAATAAATAAATAAATTGAATCAAATCTTGTTTATATAAGTGTTACAATGCCAAATAGGAAGTTAAATTATTATGCAGAATAGTAAGTATTTTTTGTAATGTATCTTAGAAGCTACATTTGGTCCTTCTGAGCTTAAATGAAAATGTAGGAAAGTTCAACTAATGCTTTTAAATGTTTATATTTTCTCTACTGTTATTTATCTTAACTATACAGTTGTTAAAAGTTAAAAACAAAAAAAAAAATAGGTTAAATTTACATGGGCAATTGAGGAGGCACCAACATCATCTGCCATTTTGAAGGATGGGGTTGAAGAAAAAAATTGCATTTTTCCTTTGCTTTACTATCGACTGAGGGCTTCACTTGTTTAATAGCTACATTAGATGCATCTTTAAAGATACATGGACATTAGTTCAGCTTAACCAATGAATTTATTCAAGAAAAAAAATTTGAAATTCATATATCTTTAAAGATACATTTTACCTTTAAGGGTTAAGTGTCATATCTCTAAGAAAAATTAATATGAAAATTTATTTATGGCTTCCAAAAACATAAAACAAAAAATGAATTCCAAAATATTATTTATTTATTTATTTATTTCTTCATACATCCTTTCTTTGTAATATTCCAAATCCTTTAATTTGGTTACAAGGGTTATTACAAAAAATAAAATCGACAACTTCTTTGTAAAATGGCCAAACAAACTTCCTCATTGGGTTCACCTTCGAAAGTCTATAATGTTTACAGAAAAACAATAAATAATAATCTTTAAGTTACTACATCAACAAAATCTCAAAATATTCACTCTTACATTTCCTATGAAAATTAAAACCAAATTTTTTTTTTTTTTTTTTTTACTTATTAAATATAAAATTGAGCAATCAACAGCAGATATCTAAAACACTTTGGTAATTCCTTTTGTTCCCCCACCCCTATCTTTGCCAAAAGTTTATGAACCTTAAATCTGGAGTTTGTGAGGCCCTTAAAGTGGAAATATCTACAGCTCTTACATTGGACTGTAAGGAAATCACTACAAAAAAAGGATGTGTATGCATCAATTGCTTTTTTTTTTCTTTTTCTGAGGAACATAAAGCTCACAATGCTTATCTACAATAATAGCTCAAGGCTTTCAAAGTAACTCCTTGATAAAATATAACTTTTTAAGGTATACATTATTTTTTATTTTCTGCTTCCCATACCGTATTAAGTGAGAAGAAACATTTTCTAGCTCCTTGCAGTACAATGTAAAAGCTTACATAACGTGCATGTTTGCCAAGCTACAGGTGCTGATGGAATTTTATCAATCACTATCTGTCAGTTTTTTGTTGTTTTTGTTTTGTTTTTTCCTTTGAAGAGTAAAAAGGAAAATAAATGGGAAGTATTTTCATGGTTTATTTTAATAATCATATTAAGATGGATAATGTTTGCAATCATTTTAAGACTTATTTCCACTTTTTTCCCTTACTTCATACTAAAAAGTACAATTTTTGTTCCTAATATTCACATTGTTAACATTATATAAGGCTTATTCAAATTGTATAAAACAATTTTAAATGAGATAATTCGATTAAAAATATACAATGCTAACCTTCTAGGTTTAGAAAAAAAAACAAACAAAAAAAAAACAACAAAAAAAACAAAAAAAAAACAAAGAAATTAATGCCTTAGCACATTGACATGACTTACTATGTAAAATTTATATTTATATATACCTGTTTAGTACTTTTAATCAAGGGAACCTGCAATTTAATTTATATATGAATACAATGGGTTTCACAGTAATTTTTTTTAAAATTTACACACACATATATATAAATATAAATATTTTTAATATTTTATTAAAAAGAATAAACCATTTAGATAACTCTATGATTGTTGATTGCTGTTATTCTGTCAAGGGTTCTGAACTTCGGCAAACATCCCTGAATATTTCACATCCATTTCATGTTCTTCAGAAGTGACTGGGCAAGATAAGGTAAATTTCAAAATGAACTGTTATTACCTTTGTGTTATTTATTGTTTATTTTCCCTGTGGCACTGTAATCTAATTCCAACAACAATAACACTGAATCACATACATAGAAAGGGAAAGTAATAAACACAAAATAAAATCAATAACAATGAATAAATTCTAATGATCAGAATTCTGCTTTTAAAAAAAACAGTAATTACTCCATTAAAGAATTTTTTTTTTCTGTTTTTAATGCTAAAATTTTTGCTTTAAATCATACATGGCCAGTTGCAAAATAGGGAAGAGTATTAGATACAGCTTGCCAATATCAGTCCAAAAATAATAAAGAACTTGTTTGAAGATGCAAAATTCTCTTGGAAAAAAAGCACTGCGTGACAGTTCAATTCCCCTTTGCATACATGCGAGTCCATTCACGAGCTGAAATGAAAGTAAAAAGAAAAAATGAAACATCCTTATTGATAGCAGAATATAGGGTGTTATATTTAAACTTTCCCTACTTAACCCACCCTAGACAGCAAACTATAGTATGGGGACCAAACCCTTAAGACAATGTCCAGATTATGGGCCACCATATCTGTATAGTTCTTATTGTGGGGCTACCAGAGAGAGACAGTTTATCAGGGGAATGTTAACACATGTACTGATTTAAAAAGAACCATATCAAGTAAAGTATCAGATGTGGAAATCCTTCGTGCAGCCATGCAGCATGCTATAGTATGCTTTCAGACTCTCCTGAATATTGATGGGCATCATTTCAAGCACACTTTGCATCCAAAGGACGCTATAACCATATTCACATCCACAAGAATGAAGCATATTGTACGAATAATAATAATAATAATAATAATAATAATAATAATAACAACAATGAATTTTAATAATAATGTGCCAACAACAGGGAGCAACCTACCAGAAAAACTGGAGGGTGAAACCCAATGTTGCCCCCCAAAATGGGGTTATTGATAAGAAAACATAAAGTAGACTAATAAAATTAGAAAAAGTAGAAATAAAAAGAAAATCAAAACCCAAAAAACAGGCAGAGCAAAACAAGAACAGAGAATACAACGTAATAAATAATGATAAGGATAATATAACAAAGTAATAACAACATTAAAATAATAACAATACATTGATGAAACATGTGATCATTGTGCCCATTGTCATCGGTGTACTTGGAACAGTTCCAAAAAAACTTTACAAATTTTATTAAAAAATTGGACATCAACAATGTTACAACACTTGAACTTCAAAAAAACGGCATTATCGGCATATCATACATTTTATGACGATACTTGGATGATACTTAGGTTTTTGGGTGAAACTTGTATCAACCAATCGCACCAGTCAATAATATATTTTTATGTGTGTTCATTTGATTGTGTTTCATGTTTTATGAAGTAGATAATAATAATAATAATAATAATAATAATAATAATAATAATAATATTAATTGTAACAACAGGGAAAGTCCGACCAAAAGAACGACTGGAGGGAAAAACCTCGCGTTGTCTCCCAAACAGGCTGAAGCCCAAAAACGGGGTTAATGAACAACATATAAATAAACTAAAACTATCGAGTAATTAAAAGATAGAAAGAAAAAATACAGAAGATAAGTTAAATAATTAAACAATAAAGTTAAAAAAAAAACAAAAACAAAGGAGATTAGAAAATAAATCAAAAGTTAAAACGGCAGGAAAGGTCTGCTATTGTCAGAAAAATATATTAATTGACTTATAGTTATTATTATACACGTGAATTAATTTAAAAGCTGGCTCAAGAGTTGAAACCTTCGTCCGCAATTTTCCGAGAAAAACAAGAGACTGATTATGCCTATTACCACTGGGAACATGGAAACCAATCAATTCCAGGGTATGCGGAGAAATTAGCTGCCCATTAATTATCTTTCTTAAGGTATTCAAAAGTGCACTATTAATAACAGGTAAAAGATTAAAAGGAGGTGCGAGGGAGGTTTTGTGAGTAAGATGTAGAGCTCGACTAACAAAAGAACTAAAGGACAAGAGTTTGGATTGGAGATACTCAAATAACAGAGTTCCCAGAAAACCAGATCCAAACGGTATAAAGGATTTTGGGCAAAATAATTGTTTTATACAATAATAAAAAAGTCTTTTCCTTTTTAAAGAAGTTCGTAAGATGTTTCATAATGCCGAGGCGTTTACTTGTCAACAGTTGTTCCAGGTGGTCAATAAAAGTCAGTTTAGAATTGAAAACAACTCCCAAATCTTTGATTCTATAACAACGCTGAATTTTATTATGTAGCAAGTTATAGTCATATATAAAATTGACCACCTTCCTAGAACAGGTTAGGCAAAAAGTTTTAGAAACATTCAAAATAAGTCAGTTGTCACTAGCCCAATGATGGACTGAAACCGTTGCCTCAGAGAGAATATGACAGTCTTCCCAACTGTGAATGGCAGAAAACAGTTTCAGGTTGTCGGCATAAAGTAGGAAGTTCACCCGGGTACTTTTAATATAAATCAACAATATCCACAATAAAAAGATTAAAGAGAACTGGGTCGAGTGGAGACCCCTGGGGAACCCCACTCCTTATTCTTCCTCTAACTCTGATGTTATTTAAATCTTTAATCACAAAACACCTGTCGACAAGTAAAGAGGTAAACCAGTTAAGAAGATTGTCGCTCAGGCCTACTCTACCAAGTTTTCATAGCAGCAATTTAAAATTAATACTATCAAAAGCTTTGCTAAAATCAAAATAGAGCACATCAACCTGATTTCTTTGATCAATATTGGAAACCAAGTAATAAAGAAAGCAGGCGAGATTAGTGGAAGTTGATCGATGCTTCCGAAAACTATGCTGTTCTTGCAGCAAGTAGGGCTCTATGTATGACAACAAATGTGTAGCAACATACGTCTCCATAATTTTTGCTGGGAATGGAACAATGGTAATAGGCCTAAAATCCGAAGATGAAGAAGGCCTTGCCGTTTTAGGCACTGGGATTATATTTATGTGCTTCCACTCTCTAGTATAAACACCAGTATTATAAGATAAATTAAAGAGTTTATGTATGGGATAGAGTATCGTGGGCAAGCAGCCCTTAAACACATAATCAGAAATACCATTAGAGTGTTCGAGTCTGGAAGCTGACATTTTCGAAGAGATTTTTAAAATGTCGGTAGGAGAAATTTCTGGTAGTTTTAATTTCCCATGAATTCGATTCCAATAAGAAGACGAACTAAAGTCCAAAGCAGGAGGATCCGTATCGTTACTCGTGATTTTCTCAAAGTGCAAAACCATATCTTCCGCTGAACAATTATTTGACCAATGCTTACTGGAAGAATTATTCCCCAACAGCTTCTTAGTAACATTCCAGAAGGTGGAAGCCTGTACATTAAAGGCGATTTCAGTTGACTTATGAAACTCAGCAAAATTATTATTAAAGGCATATTTAAATTCCTTCCGAGCCATTTTAAAGGTTTCATAGTCTGCAGGCAATTTCGATCGTTTGTATCTACTATGACAACCCTGTTTCTGGACCCATAATTGCACTGTTGTCTTAGAGATCCAACTCAGAAACCTATATCTATTCGTTCTAAATACATTTTGCTTACATTCTGGAACATTATTGTCCAGAACAGAGGAGATACGATCGACGATACAGCTCCAAAGGTGGTCAACAGACTGAATCGAGTCAAACACAGACCAGTCAGTAGATGAAAGCTCATCATATATCTGAGAGAAGTTTGCCCTCTTAAAATCTCGACGAGGGATAGTTCTTGAAGGAGTCCAATCCAATAATGGGACACGACTAATGATGTTCAAGGCAGGATGAAATTGGTCTTCAATCACCAGAGGCAGATAATTTCGTCTAACTAACACAGGTTCGGAAGCGAGAACGTTATCAAGTGTATCGCCTCTAAAATTCAGGATTGTATTATAACTTTGTACACCCACATGTTCTGCCCACAAAGAAGTAGCTCTGCGCCTGGTGATATTGATATTATTACAATTCCGTTTAAAGTCAGAGTCGGTGAAATTAAAGTCACCAGTAAAAATGACCTGTACATTTAATTTTAGGTTGTTTTCCGTAAATGTTCTCTTCACATATGCCACAGAATCCAGCAGTTCCTTGTTTGACCTTTCTTTTCCTCAGCTTAGCCATAAGTTAAGGAGAGCAAACAACATGCAACCAACCTCCCTGGCCACCTGGCGGATAATAATAATAATAATAATAATAATAAAAATAATAATAATAATAATAAAAGTAATTTATTTATTATATATCAAATTACATTATATATAATAAATTATATACAATAATAAACTAAAAACATGATCGAAATTTTAAGGATTCCCTGAAGCCAAATTGGCCTGAATGCCCTCCGCTATAATTTCACATTACATTTTCCTATACAGTAAAATCTGTTACAACGTACCTCACATTAACGTACATTTCAGAATAACGTATAAACCTAAAATCCCCGGCTGAAATGTAGGTATTTTAATGCTAACGTACCTCACTTTAATGTACACCGCGCATTAACGAACAAATTTTACATTCCCTTGGAAAAATTATCACTCCATTACAACGTACATCGTTCGAATGTCTTGCTCTGACTGGTCAATACAGCCCATGCGAATGTTTCAACTGGGCCAATGGGCTAACTAAGCAGAGTTCACATTTCATTGGTTGGTCAGTGGAGCATTTATAAACCCAGAAATCTCTGCATGCTGCTCAGTCGCAACTCAATATGTGCGGCAATTAGATTGGAAAAGTTCACTTGACCGATGATTACCCATCTTCAATACGGTAAGATCATACCATCATGTGTTTGTTTATTTTAGTTTTAGCTTTAAGTAAATGTGCATGTAACAGGATGACTAGCAACCGAGAAAACCGGGAAAGGTAAGGGAATTTTATGTAACCAGGAAAAGTCAGGGAATTTTTTGTATCTGTGTAAGTCTGAGCATCATCAATTCACAGAAAGATTACAAATCATAATGGCAGAAAAAAGGAAAAGGAAACAGGAAGTTGATGATTGTGTAGCTTCATGATTCACAGACATTTTGGGGAGGCAAGTTATGGAAAGAAGGCAGACGGTCATTACAGATTTTTTTTAAAAATTGATCAACTGTAATACTACATGTATGTTGTACTGTATTTGTATTGAATAAAATAAAATGCTACATTTTATGTATTCTTATGTTTTCCTATGCATATATGCATTGTTCACAAGCCTCCCCCCCCCCCCTAGTTTCAGAATAACGTACACCTCGCATTAACGTACAAATTTCCAGTTCCCTTGAAGTACGTTGTAATGGGATTTTGCTGTACCTTATTAAATAATAATTCAGATTCAAATTCATATTTATTGAAATTAAAAATTATTGAAAATATAAAATTTAAAATGTATAAAATATAAAATTACTCAGTACATTTACAAACTACCATCAAATCCAAATAAACAATAACCAAAATAACCAGTAATACATATCAAACAGTATATGTTCCTCCTATGTTCCGAACCCCCATTAGGGTTTGTATGGAATGATGGGAAATTAAAAAACAAGATATGTAAATCTCAAAACATGTCAAATTAAACCACAAAGACACTTTTAAATCGTCAAAAATTACAAAAAGTAAGATTCAATTCAATTTCAATTCAATTCAGTTTATTTGTACCCAACAGCTTGGGCCAAATCGGTTACAAGAGTGTAAAATATAAAAAAGAAAGGAAAACATATGAAAAATAAAAACTTAATCAACTAATATATAAAATAAAGATGAGATAGAGTTGTATGCGTCTGTTACAATGCGAACAAGATAACATTAGATGTGTAATGTTGATAGTTCTAGAAGCGTTTAAACAGTAAATGTCTTAGGGCAAAAGAGGTCAATGTGATCTGTTGTACAGTTACTGGATCCAAAATAATGAAGAGCGAAGAGACTGCGTTAGTCGAGATAGCGGTGGATGGAACGTGGTGTGTTGTTGATGATGCCGTCGTAGATTGGGCACTACGAAATAGATCTCCGAGATGAAATTGCAATCAAATTTGTTGTGCACAGTACGATGCAAAAATTGATTGATTTCTAAGTTGCTCAAGCGAGGTTATAGAAAGATCCTTGCGGTCTGGAAAGCAATGAGACGAGAAGCGTTAGAAGGTGCGCTGAACATTCTCAAGTTTATTAGGGTGAGATGCAGCGCATCCATTCCAACTATGCAGCAGTACATTAATAGTGTAAAGATGAAAGAATATAGCCGGAGATTTGAAGGAGCAGGAGTTGTGCAGAATGAAGCCCAGAGAGCGATAAATAAAAAAAAATAAATATAGTAAATGCGGAGATAGTAAATGTGCTGAGTGAAAAGCAACCGAGAATCCAGTATAAGACCCAGGTCACGCATAAGACCACGGCGAGCAAGCGGAACATTGTTGAGAAAATAACACGAGTTTAAGGGGTTAATTTTGTTCGTGAATGTCACAATAAAGAATGTTTTTTCCATGCTAACAAATAGATGATTATTGCTGCACCAGATTAAGAGTAGATTCAGGGCATGCTGTAGCCGCTGCATATCTTCAATGGACGAGACTGTAGTGAAAAGTTTGAGATAATCAGCATAGAAAAGATCTTCCACGTCTGAGAGGAGATAAGGGAGGACAGAAACAAAGATGGAAAACAGAATAGAATCCCAGGACAGATCCTTGAGGTACCCCAATATAATTTACATCACAGTTTGCACAAGGAATTTATTAAGTAACATTATATTTTGAGGCTAAATTTAGGAAAACCTGATCTTATTTATACAGTTCTTTCAAGTTTTGAGGATCCAAATTATTATTGATGATGTCATCAGATTTATTTGTAAAGTGCATATTAACAAGCTGTCTTTTATCAGTATTGTTGATCTTAGGAACAATTTGAACGTATTCATCTTTAAAACATTTTTTAATAGCTTCAAATTTATAATCATAGTTGATGGAAATTCTCTTTTTTTGATTAATGAATTTTGAAAAATTTCTCTTTCCATTTTGACAACCTCTAATTTTCATCTAATTAATTGTATGTGTTGGATATTCATTCAGAGACATATTTGCCATTAATTTATATAGATATAAAGGCAATAATTCAGGTGAGCACTCAGATCTGGCTCTTTGTATGAAATTAAGTATCGTGTTGAATTTATAACTCCAAGGAATCTTGGGCTTATAATGAGGCAAATTATTACGTTGGGTCTCTTTTTCGTAAATATTAAACATCAGTTGATTGTGATTTTTGATGATCAACAAATCAAGGAAAATTAGAGTTTCATTTTGCATTATATTCACTTGAAATTCAAAATGGGATGTAGATGAAATTTGAGACTTGAGAAAATCAATATATTCAAATTGGTAATTATAAATATATCGTCTACATAACATGTCCAAAGGATGATATTAGATGACACACTGGAATCATTGATTAATTTTGCTTCCCAATGGTGTAAATAAATGTCTGCTAAGATGAGTGACAAAGGATTGCCCATTGGTAAGCCATTTTGTTGTTTGTAGAGCTTGTTATTGAAAACAAACTGACAATTATCCATGCATAGTTTTATGGCATTTAAGATGCTAATAACAATCTCAAAACTGAAGTGAGTTCTCATCTGCATTTTAATGATTTCTAACACAGACTGGACTGGAATGTTGGTTGTACATGTCTTTAATGTCTAAAGTGCACAAGTTCCAATCCATTTGAAATTTAAGGTTCGTTAAAATAGTCTTCAACTGTAGCGAATTTTTTTATAGTATAAATGAAACAAAAAAATTGTTTCAAGAAAGTTGCTAGAAATTGAGCTAATTTATATGTAGCCGATTCATATGTACAAGTGATCGTTCTAATAGGAAAACTTTTCTCTGTGCACTTTAACGTTAGTATAAAACTTATTTGGATAAGAGTATTTGGGTTTTAATTTTTTTTGACGTATCCTCATCTATAACATTGAATTTTTTTAGATATCATCCTTTTTTATTGTTTGATTGAAAGAATATTTCGAATTATCTTTAGTTTCTAATTGAAAAATATGAGAATTATTTTTAATATAATCCTCCGTTCTTTTGAGGTAAAAATCTTTATCTTGTTCAACAACAATCCAGCCCTTGTCTACATTGCTTATCATAAGATTATTATTGTTGAGAAAAAAAAACTTAATTTTTTTAATAATTAGATTATCTTTTTGAATAGATCTAGGTTTGTCTTTGAATAGACACATTCTACATACCTCCCCACTTTTATTAGCATATTGTAGGGCTTGTTCTACGTCAATCATTCTGTTAACTAAACTGATGTTGTCATTTAAGGCCCTTATTCAAAAGGGATAAAACACTATTAGGAATTTTAATTCCTCATAAATTTTACACATTGGATAAGTTTTTGTTTACTGCAATGATATTAGATTCTTTCTTTGTGTCATCTTTACCATCATCACCATCACGAGAAATATCTTTACAGGCATTGCAATTAATTCTGCATCCTGTAATTTTTGAACTGCAATGTAACAAGAAAGAACTAGAAAATCTGGCGCACACATATTTTTCCACCCCCAAATTCTGTAATTTTTTAAATGTTTAAAAGTGTGTTTCTTTTTAATAGAAAATTCTTCATTTTTCATATTTATTAGAAATTCTAACAATAAAATAAATTGTTAGGGAGTTAAAATTTTAGGGAGGGAAGAAAATTGGAAAAAGAGTTATTAAAGAGGCCTTTTATTATTAATAAAACAAATAATACTCTAACTAAAGCATCACATGACATCCATAGAGTTTGGAATGAGATGTGATTGTTGGTTGTCATGTGACTTCCTTTTTTCTTTATTTTTTGTTTTTCTTTTTGCTGTTTCACTCTCCAATGTAAATGCTCATGAAGATGAATGGCTGGTTCTGTTCGAAAACGTTCAGCGTTATATATTAGCCATGAACATTTGTTTTTTCTTCCCTTTTGGACTACATATTGGCATAATATAAAAAATTTGGACTATTTTTGGACTTTTCTACATTCTTCAAAATTATACTTCAAAATTTAATTCTAAATTCGTCTTCTTCAACTTTTTCATCATATTTTTATTGTGGAAAAATTCTTCAAGCACCTACACACCTCCGCCTTGGTTTTTATGCTCCAAAATTGTTTTTATACAGTGTATTTAATCAATTGGTCTCAGCAAATGTAAGAACACCTCAATTTGTATAATTAAGGTTTTTTATATTGTACACAGTTCTTGTATACTGAGAACTATCATTTTTCTTGAGTATTATTATTTTTTAATCTGTAGTTTTACATTTTTACGAGGGGAGGGGAGTATTTTCAGAATTTTTTTAAATAAATATTTATTATTATTTTTTATGTTAACTTGTTCTTTATTGGGTTTTACCATATCTATTTTTGCGGAATTAGAGACGAAATTACTAATTCATTAAGACTTATACCCATTTTTCACTAAAGTCGATAGTTACCGATAGCTGAGGTAGGTCCATTCTTGTGCACGGAATCACAAAGCTAGTTTTCCAGATGTCAGGATAAATTCCTTGATTTAGGCAGAGGGAAAAGATATGCTGCAGGGGTGACAGAAGAGCAGCAGGGGTTGGAGTGGTGAAAATAGAAATTTAAGGACCCAATTTTGCTTAAATTTCAGGACATTTTAGTGTTTTGAAAGCTATAAAAACCAGTTTAGAACGAGTGTTAACTAAAAGCATAGTTACTGTATTCGCTAAGTCAGTCGTTCCGTGGCTAATTCTGTTTTATTTTTTTAATTTTGACTTCAGATTCGAATAGAGCATTTAAAAGTAAGTAAAAGTTATATACAGCCGTACCCAGGGAGGGGGGTAAGAGGGCTGCAGCACCCTCCCCATGAAATTGACCATCCTGCCAACTATAATTATATTTTTTTTTATAATTCTGTTGCTTGGGGGCCCCCCGGCTAGAACAATAGGGCCAGTTCCCCCCCTCCCCAAAATAAATTTGTGGGTACGGCCCATATGTCCGATAGCATGGCCAATATGACAGCTAAAGGTAATTATTTTTGGCCGGCTCGAAGTGCCAAAATGTTTAACTTTAACCGCTATTTTAGCCATTTTCCCGAATGGAGAGGACATGTGTACCCATTATAACTTTACTCACTTTTTGATGCTCTATCCGAATTTGCAGTCTAAATAAATAAATAAATAAAAAATGGCACCATCGACTTCACAAAACCAGTAAAGATGTTAAACACTTTTTATGAATGATAAATCATTTATTATTCACAAGTTTGGAACCGGAAACAAAATGTACCAGTATGGAATGGAAAAACCCCTCATCACCCAAAACAAAGAAATTTAAGGTCACCCAGTCGGCATGGAATGTGATGATCTCCATGTTTTGGGACAGTAAAGGCATCCAACTTGTGGAATTTCTGCTCCTGGTTCACAATCACTGCAGCCACGTATTGCAGTCCTGACGAAGTTACAGTCAGCCATTCGTAAGAAACGTCCAGGTGCTTTGCGAGATGGAGTTCTTTTGTTGGATGACATGCTCGTCCAAACAGTGTCAATATCACAGTGGGTCAAATATGGTCCCTAGATTGGGAATGACAAACATCCCGCCTACAGTCGGGATTTGGCACCATTCGACTTTCACTTCTTCGGCCTACTGAATATCACCTGGTCACAGATTCCAGGAGAAGGTCCGTTTGAAGGTTTCCAGCTGGCTATGACACCAATCATAAACCTTCTTCGCTGCTAGCTTTGAGGGGCACATGAAACGCTGGGAGAAATGCCTAAATGTTCATGGAGATAACGTTAAAAAATAAACCAAATTTCATCAGGTAGTTATTTCAACTTTCATTTCTACAACAATCTGAATGAACTGGAGCTAATTCTCCAAACATCTGTGTTAGAGAAGTTTTCCTTCCATTTTTTCCAGCAATTTCATTTCTATGCCAATTTGCGACTTATACAGGGTGACAAAAAACAAATGGTAGATAATGATACACATAATAGATTCGGGTATAGTGATGCATTTTGTCCCTATGAACACAGGTCCGAATTTGAATGCTAACTAAGATATGAACAGAAATAAAATGCCGCCATCAAGATCAACAAGTTAATAACTCAGGTTCTGCAACACCTAGGATAATGAATTTTGGAGGATTAATAGGGTATATAAAACTGTGTATAGCGTTAAAATTTGATCTTATTCCAACAAGTAGTTTTCAAGTTACGCATTCAAAATCGTAACAGTGCTCACATGTGAGTACTAACCAGCACGTTACGATGTTGAGTATGTTACTCGAAAACTACTCATTGGAATTCGATCAAATTTTATCAGTATACTCAGTTTCATGTACCCTATTATTTCCCCAAATTTCATCACCTATTATTATAAACATGAATTATTAACTCAGGGTTAATTATGTTGATCTTGGTGGCAGCTTTTTTTTCTTATTTCTGTTCATATGTTCAAATTCAGACTCATGTTCACAGGGACAAAATGCATCACTATACCATGATCTATTATGTATATCATTATCTACCATTTGTTTTACGTCACCCTGTATATTGACTTGCCCTCGTAGTTCGGAATGTTGCTAAGTTACATAATGTTTAATAAAATGGGGGCAAACATTTTAAATGTTCTAAAGGCCGAATTACATTTATATTTAAATTCAGAACTAGATTATCTTAGACACACATGTATTTAATTTAATTGGTAATTCAATAATGCTTGTTTCTTTTTTTCAATATAAAATATTAAATGAATGACTATATTAATTATTTAATGATTATTTAAACTTATCTACAGAAATTTCAGAAATATGGGAGCCATTTAAGCACATGTAAAATTTCCAACAGAAATATAGATGGAATAATATTCTGATTGGTTAATCAAGCTTTCAAATCTATGGCACTTCTGCTCACAGATGTTTATTTACGTAATCCGTGCTTCTGTTTGCAAAAGAATTTATTTATGAAACATTACGGAAATTATCAGGATTTTCAAAATTAAATATATAAATTCAGGAGGTTTAAGGATGGAAAAAAAAAAAAATAAGGATTTTCAGGAATTTCAGGACAACTCCGACTCCTGCCCTTGAACACAAGCGCAGGAATATCAGTGTAGTTTGAGCAACTTCTGGTGCTTAATCGCCTTATGGAATGGAGTATATCAAGCTCATTAATAGATGCTAGATGAAAGGTCCCAAGAGGTGGAGGCTTGAAAGTAGCATCAAATTCACTATGGATGACTGTAGAGTCAAAATTATGACACTTGCAATTCGTGCTAAAGAAGACAGCAAAGGAATTTGCAATATCATTTGCATCAGACTGTATAGCACCATCCAGGTCTATCAAAGTTATTGTAGGCGCATTGGTTCTCTTGGATTTAGCATAATTCCAGAATGCCTTCGGCTGTGCCCGAAAACTTAGCTCAAGATGTTGGATGTAAGCATCGGAGTCAAGTTTCTGTCTGCTTTTGCACTCACGACGCACTTCAGCAAACTCAGCATAATTATTACCATTACGTTTGTAACTGCGGTGCAATGTTTTTTTTACGCTTAATTAAGGAGATGAGTTCAGGAGAGTACCATGCAGGGAAACAAGCTTTAGAATTAAGTTTTCTCCTACCAGTAGGTAAATGTTTGCGAAGGAAGGAAATCATACGAGAGTGAAAGAGCAAGGCTGCTTCATTTGCATCAGTGACATTTATGATATCAGTCCAACTTGTATTGGCCACATCATGGTAAAGGTTAAAATAGTTTCCACAACGCAGTTTCCAAAATTCATAGTTACTGGGAGAAAATGATAATTTAGATGGTTGGAGGAAGACAGTAACGTCAACAGCAGGATGATACAATGAATATTGGTGAGAATTAAGTCAAGAGTTGAGTCAGTACAATTCTTGATTGTGTTCAGCTGCTTAAATTTACAGAGGGACATCAGATCACTAGGCAGTGAGCGCTTCAATACGGAGTAGTAATCTTTTCCACTCTCAGGAGCGTTGAAGTCTCCAGTAAGAAGTATAGGACAGTCAGAAGAGAGGAGAGATTAGTGAAGAGAATCAAAGATGTCATCAAGAATATGTACAGATAGTCCATCTGGAAGATAAATATTATCGACGAAAAGATTTTTAGAATTTCTACAACAGACTTTCAGCCATGAATTCTCAATATGAGGAAGAGTAAAATCAACAGGTCTATGATTCAAGCTGGAAGAGAATTGCAATAGCGGATCCACCACCAAAAGCCCCCACAGACTCACTATGATCATACCTGTACACTATGTAGCGAGTGTCAAAGAGAGCCGACGAAGAAATATCATCAAGTAACCAAGTTTCAGTGAGACAGATTGTGCTCTGGCGCGTGGTTGGGTGGTGTGTGCCAAAAGGAACCTCCAACAACAATGCACACCCATGCGTGACAGGTGCGGGTTGTTCGGACTTGCGCGGGGAGGTGTTTCTTAGATCAAGGAGCAGGCAAGCATTTCCAAAAGAATATACATTTATTCTCCATGAAAATTTTAAGAATTGACAAAAGATATATAAATATATAGAAACTTTGGGGCCCCAACACAAATAAACTTCAAAAACACTAAAGCATATAACGACTTTAACATAACAAAACATCTGCATATTAGTAAACTATACTTGGCCTTGCAATTATTCCAGACCAAGACTGGCACATGAGCCCATGAACTGAGCCATCACCAACAGGTAAGCACCATCCTAAGCACCAAGGAATGTGGCCACTCTAACACACGCTCTTAAACCACTAGCCAAGTAGAGGTCCAACCAGAACGCGTCGTGCTCTCCTTTAT
>JAHWFO010101142.1:5606-41831 GCA_023313115.1 Rhysida immarginata | reverse complement strand
AGTGGCTTTTAGCTCAGAACACCTGAGGCAGGGAATCAAGGGGAGAGAGCGGTAACCCCTTACTCTCAACAACCACGACGCTTATCCTCCACTACCATCAACAATGTAACCTCTACTGGCTATGAAGAGCACAACAACAAACGTTTACTAAGGCTGACAGCATGGTTTCCCTTGCAAACTGCTTAGATTTTACCCAGCAACAAGTTGCTCTAGCCATGGACCAATGTACGCAGCCTATTTTCGTAGTAAAAATGTACAGCAGGGTACCATCATTTACAAATGCAATTTAGAGCATAACAAAATGTGCAACAGTTGACATTATTGTTGGATCCACCAGGGGCATACACTATCCCATCTGAAAATATGGATCGCAGGAGCAAAAATTCCTAGAGTAAAACAGACGACGCTGTAACTTTATAGAGTTATTAACAGCGTTCTATAAACTTATAATGGGACATATGACCATGGGTCCGTAAAAGGAGTCCTAAGATTTATTTTAACGTATACTGTTGTCGAGAAAGTCGCAAATCGGGATGTTTATCACACACAAAAAGAAACCAAAGAGATGCGGTAGAAAGACATTATGATTTTTATTTTCTACCACATCTCTTTGGACTCTTTCTTTTACAACAGACATTATGACGATGCTCGACGAACTCCAGGTATACAAAAAGAAAAGTAAATCGGAAAGTTCTCACCAAACGGCCGGGCTTCCCCGCAACGAGTTTCTAAACTTAGTAGCATTTTTTTTCACGCTCCGGGTAAAAAAAAACAAAGAGCATTCCATAGAAGTTGTTCCAAACGGCAGCTTGAACAAACGCAACAACGGGGGGGATGGGGGTGGGGGGGATTAGAACGAATGCAACAACAACGCAGGCGTCTCTGCGCAACACTTCTATGTTCCGACGCGCAGCACTCTCTTAACAAAGACAGTCGCCCACTCCTCAATTGAGACCGCCCACTCCTCCCACAACATACTTATCGATGACCCACAAGGGTTACCAATAGGTGGGGTAGGAGTCAAGGGTTCGGGACTGATATTAGTTGAGGGTGTGTGTGTTCCCAATGACTGCACTAATTAAATTCATGAACATTTATTTTACTACCTATCAGGGTCACCAGAAATATACATTCACAAAACAATAATAATCAAATAACTTGTCAAATCTCTAATTATTATGTATAAATTTTAACCACATAAATATGAAAATCTCAAAATTAAAATACTCCTTGTTAAAATTACAATGTCCACACTACTCTCATGATCTAAAACTGTTCGAATATCATGAAAATCAAACTAATAAGTTGTATTCCGTCTAATCAATAACACATTAATTATGAGCCAGCTACTGGAATGTAAAAATAGCGCTTCAAACACGGCTGCATAGGTCATGACACCTGCAACCCCTGGTTTGCACTTCACTGCACAGCAAACTAATCACTCTGGCTATGGAAGGTGTCCATCCACGCCAATCGTGTAATGCTTGAATGTATCACGTGGCCCTTTTAAGTGCGGAGAAACACTGTAACCCCGAAGAGCACTCTCCTTGCAGGGACTGAATACTGAGCTACACCACGATATCCTGGCCACTATACTGGGCTTACAATACGTAAAAATTACGCGGCAATAGTTTCCGTACTGATACCGGGACCCGATGCGCTCACGGTGCTGAAAGTGAATGCGCAATCAATTAACTCTTATAGGAGCGCAAGGTGAACAAGACCAAATTTGCAATTTCAGCAAACTAGCTGCCTAAAAATATATGTCAACTTATAATACTACAGCTACAACAGGTCAGTGTTCAACAGATCATTTAACAGTTTTGTCAGCACAAACACTATTCCAACTTTTATAAGGGGACGTTCAAGAAATACAATAAGTTAATTATAAGTTAATTCATTGAGCTTTTGAAGGGGTGTGAAAAGTGTGACACTGTGTGACATGAGGGTAAGGGGGACTTTATGTAAGTGTGACGTCACAATACACACCTTCAAAAATTCAATTTCTTTCTTACTGAATTTTTTTTTTTATTATTTCACATTATTTTATTTTATTATTTTCCTTTAAAATGGAAAATGAGATATCTTTCTGACCCTATTGTGAACCTATCATTAGAAAGCTCATTGTTGTTCTCCACAACAGAAGTTTGTTCCTTCAAGAAAGCTTCCTAAGATTCATACTGTGGAATGGAACAACTAAAAAGGGGGGAATCCACAAAGGCAATTGAAATACCGAATACGTTTGCACATGTTCGTGTTTTAGATCTACGGGGTGCGAGACTACAAACTGAATATTACGGAGTGTGGCAGATGGACAACTCGCATGGGCAAGATATCCCTCTATGTACTTGTCAGGGTTTTAGATCGAAAAATGAAGGACTGTTTGAGAGAATCAATGTGGCCGAAAGGCGTATCAATACAACTATTCTATGGCCCAAATCCCCAATTTAATGAGGATTATTGGTATGAGTCAAAGCCTGGAATGCCCCAGGAAAAGTAAGAAAGAGGAGCAAGTTGAATTAAAAATCATATACCTTAAAGCCTTGTCATTGCTACCAAAACTAGATGACCCAATAACTCATTTGACTGACATGTGTTTTGTAACAGAAATATGGCTGTCCTCTGATTGTGATGACCCAATAGTTGCAATTCCTGCTTACAAGGTGTATAGAGCTGACCACCAAAGAAGAGGTGGCGATGTCTTAATATTAGTCAGTGAAGAGGTATCATCTTTTTTAAATGAGTCCGTTATCCAAAATGGATTAGAAGCTCTATTAATTAAATGTCTTATAGGAAGTAGATGTACGTTTTTTACACTTATATATCGTCCCTCGTATATTCAAATTGAAGAATGTGTTAACCTTATTGGCGACCTTGACGTAATGAATACAAATATAATACTGGGAGACTTCAGCTGTAACTGGATGTTCGCTTCCCTAGAAACTCTGTCAATGGTATAGTACTTAGGCCTTGGGCCTGAAACAAATTATAAAGAGCCCACAAGAATTACCAATTATACTGAGTCTATAATTGACCATATATATACACACACACCTGAAGTTATAGACCATAGTGAAATAGAGTATATGCAGTTACCTAAATGTGATCACCAAGTTATTCTGATTACACTTTTGCTTCCCGGTGCTCCATCAAAAATCAATAAATCCAGTGGAAAACTTATCCCCAACTACAGTAGGTTTAACAAAGAATATCATAAACAATTAGAAACAGTAAAATTGGATGAACTGGGAAGGATAGAGGATGTTAACTTGCTCCTTGAAAACATTAATACCCTACTGACCAATGCGGCAATGGCTGCTGGCTTAACTTTCAGTAAGTGTAGCAACTCTAAAACTAATAATAATAATAAAAAAGGTGGAACGCAGATATTCAAAACAAATGGAAAGCAAAATTGATTGTCTACAAAAATTATATTATTACAAAAGATTCCCTATCTCGGATGTCATATAAACAAGCCAACTCGATATTTAAGAAATCCATAAGGAAAGCTTTCAGTCTCTCAATATGCCAAGGCAAACCAGATTTGGAAATTGTTGAGCCACAAGTGCCCTGACAATAAACCAAAATTGCCTACTGATGAACAGGAAAACTACTTGGAGTGGGTAAATAACCCTACAAATATTCCATAGCCAGAAAAATAATTGAGCAAGAGCTTAAGAACACGAAAAGATCTCTGGAACCGGTCACCCATACAGGAGAAAGCTCGTGAAGTTAATGAAGGAGTATATTAATTAAAAAATAAAAACTCCATTTAATTAAAAGAAATATAAAAATAAATAATAAAAACAATGAATAAAAGTCACCCAATGGAGAAACGCAAAGGTTGAAGTGGACGAAATACAATTGAAACAAAGGTCTTGTGGAGCGTATATATAGATGAAACACAGATGAAAAGAAGGTCTTGTGGAGAAATGTTACACAAAACACAGTAACAGACGAAGAAGATCTATGATGAAAGTCCAATGATCTGTAGAAACAAGATGACAAAATTGAAATGTATAACTGAGGAACAAACAAGATAAAATATTGCAGAATTTAAAGGATAGTGGGCATTGGATGATCTACTGTCTCTGTCAATGGACAGTAAAGAATAAAGAGTTCCCCTTGGCGCTGAACATTGCTGACATTAAACCTTTTTGGGTCATTCCACATCAGTTCAGGCAGGCATTGACCTCTTGGATTTTAATGAAATTTGGTATACACAATTCCCCTAGGCAGTTGGTAATTAATGCCAAATATTATTATTTATTTTTCATTTCTATGGAAGTTACGGACATTTAAAATTTGCGAAATTTGAGTGGGGGCCTTATCTATGAAGTACTGTTAACTTCGGTTGTATTTTACTTAGAAAGATGTGATTGGTGATATATGAAAGCTCTTTAAAGGGCAACTGATATCAAAAATTTTTTTCGCTAAATCTATTCCTTATGAACTGTTGAATATTGCAACACATTTCACTCTTTTTAATTTTTGTTATTTTTATACAATAAAAGCATTTTTCAGCACGAAAATGAACGATCACCGTCGCCATCTTGAATCGGGGTGTGACGTCAAAGGCGAAATTCGTTTGAAATCCTTGCATGCGACAATCCCCACATATACACTTGTAATAGGTTTGCTGGTGAAAATCGTTTATGAAAATGAATTTGATCACATTGAAAAGTTGAATTTACAAATAGGTAACCCTATATGTATCAACCGGTGATAAAAATTGAAAAAAATGTATTTAACGTTTTAATTCTAATTTACAGTGTTTATGCATATAAAATTCTTATACATAATTCCAGGTGACTACTTCCATATTTGTAAGGATGAAACATTTAAAAAAATTGCCTTAATGTCGATGTTTTGTTTATAATCGCGTAGGACTGAGCGTCAACCTCCTGAGGCTGCCGCAAGACAAAACAGTCACGCGTTGAAGGAAACTGCATAATTAGCTGAGGCACGCGGGAAAGATGAGATACAAGCCGTCCGAGCTTTTTATTACTCTCAGCTTATTCAGTAATTCAAAGAAGGCATGAGGCTGCATGTACAAATAGCCATCACAGCTTCTGGATTTACTGATTTATACTGAGGCGCATTTGATCATAGATAAAAACCTACAACGCGTATAACTTTTTGACTCTGCAGTGCTCGGGCGAGGAGGCACGTACGTTCGAGCCATAGATTAGAATATTCCGAAACTGCTCACTCACTCAGTAAGCTATACATTTCACATAAAAAAAATAAAAATAAATAAAAAAAGAGGAAAAAGAATTAATTTATTTCGTCTTATCAACCCAGTTTTTAATTGTTTTGATAAAGTTCTGTTTAGTTATGTTTTTTTTAACAAAACTTATTCGTTCACATTTCCAATCTCGCGGTATCATGTATTAGAATGCCCAGAACTTTTATTAGATTTTATTGTTCCTGAAAACTATAAATCACACAAGTCTCTTATTCAATATTTAAAACAACACATATACGAGAGAACTATTTTTGAATCACAACTAAGTTCAGTACAACCGTTTCCTAAATAATAACTCTTGCATAAAGCGTTTCCTTTAGGATTTTTGATATCATATGTTAAACACTTGCAAAAAATAAAAAAGCAAGCATCTCCGGTTAACAATTATAAAAGTAACAGCCATGGAAGCATTACTTTTCGATCAACCCTCGTATCTTCTCTACATTTATTGAATTTTCTTTTAAAAACTTAATGAGTTCACATCGAAAGGAATAAAGACAGCTATAGAATGTTTAAGACATTCGGATATTACCACAAAATTTATATTTCTTAGGATGCCTTGTCCATCTGAAGAGCTGTAACAAACAAACGGATGTATTGTAGCCTGGTGCTCAATACTTTTCTGTCTTCTGAAAAAAAATCTGAAGTTCTAAGAAACATTTTTCCTATTGATATAATTATTATTGTAATGCTACTATTGATTTTATTTTTTCGTGTAATTTTAATTTATAATACATGTACTATTTATATAAATAATAAAACTTAAATAAATGAATGGTCCCAATGTCACACGCTTTCTCTTCCCTGTACGAGTAGTCAAGTCCCTACTACCTGACTCCTGCTGCTTGGAGCTCAGGCTTTAAAAATTAATATCTGCAAAATGGAGCAAAACACAGTTTTGAATTGTTTGTATTGTTTTTATGAGAGTATGTGTAAGATATTAATAATTTTTAAACGAAAAAAAAAATATCCACCTTTTGAGATATTTGCATAAATAAGATATTTTTATTAAATTCAAATATTTGCGCATGCGTAATATAATTTTAAAAATTTCATATAGAATCTACAGTTAAAGGGCAACATATATATTTTTTATCCTAAAATTATAGAGGACATTGAAAAAATAAATTCTGCACAAAAAGTTTTCAAATATCACTATTATTTGAGGAGCTATTTAATTTTAAAAATTAGCACCTACGTCAGCACACTTGAACGCATGACGTCAGAGGCGAGTACGTTGCTATCGCTAATAAAGATTAGTATTAATCCGTTTCCTTTCAACGCTATTCATCGCCTCGCTGTGCCTAATTTTTACCATTTTTTGACAGCAATAATAAGAGCATGAACTGGAGAATATTTTATTTTCACGTTTTACCGAAAGATGATAAAATAAATAGAATCTGAGTACATTTATCTACTTTGTCTATGTGCTCCTTTGAAATATTAGGATGGGAGAGGGGGGGGGGGCCCCCAATAAATTTTTCCTTCGCGATATATCTTCAAAACTAGGCAAAACACAGTTTTGAATTTTTTTTATTGTTTTTATGAAAGTATGTGCAAGATATTAATAATTTTTTAACGAAATAAAAAATAGCCACCTTTTGAGATATTTGCAAAAAAAAAAAAATTTTTATTACATTAAAATATTTGCGCATGCGTAATATAATTTTAAAAATTTCACACAGAATCTACAGTTAAAAATCTTTTGTATGTCACCAATCACATCTTTCTAAGTAAAATACAATCGAAGTTACAGTATTTCATAGATAAGGCCCCCACTCAAATTTCGCAAATTTTAAATGTCTGTAACTTCCATAAAAATGAAAAAATAATAATAATATTTGGCATTTATTACCAACTCCCTAGGGCAATTGTGTATACCAAATTTCATTAAAATCAGAGAGGTCAGTGCCAAAAGTATAAAATTTCTGCCTGAATTGACGTGGAAAGACCCATTTATAAAAAGGGTGACCCGCATATCATCTCTAACTACCGTCTCATTTCGGTGCTTTCCCCTCTTACAAAAATTGTAGATAAGGTGTTTTTAATAGCCTTCTCAAATATATATGGTCAAAAATATTCGACCAACAACGGGGGAGCAGACCAGGCTATAAAGTAACTTGGATCCCGATCGAGATATTTATAAATGCTTGTGTAGCGTACAATAAAAACTGTAAATTTATTATAGCCTAGACCAACTTCTCCAAGGCCTTAGATACGATATCAAGACAACAACTTATATATGATCTGAGGGCTCTTGGAGTATCGGAGAACTACTTGGCATTGATACAGGACTATTTCAATGCGAGATTAACATCAGTCAAGATCCGTTGATTAGTAAAAACTCTAAGCGTGGTATTGTTCAGGGCTCTGGGCTTAGCCCTCTCTTATATGCGGCATCGACAGCTTCCCTATTTAATCTTGGGTTTAATATGGATATCGTGAGTTATATAGACGACAATTTCCTATTTGGTACTTACCCTCCACATGAACAAGATAATATGATGGAATTGCTTAAGCAAGATCTAGATCTTTTATCAAAATGGTACGAAAGTAGAGGCCTTTGCCTTAACCAGACTAAACTAGTATAATGACAGTTTACAAACGAGAGACGGATTCAGCTTCCATCAAGACACTTGGAATACCTATGGACCCACACTTACATTTCAACGAACTAATAGATCAGCTGGTTGTTTCCATGCATCGTTCAAATTATGTTATTAAAAGACGGAGAAACTTACTTACTTCTACCCAAAAATTCCAACTTATAACGGCAGTAATTATACCGAGAACTGCATATGGGGCAGTGTTTTGGTCCTCGACCACTGTAGCTAATCAAAAAAGGTTGAAGACCGCTTATAACAAAATAAATCGGATGGCTTTTAAACTAAACAAACTAGACTCGGTGACTGATACTTGTTCGAAACACAAACTACCGACGACTACAACTATTTGTAAAATTGCTTTGATTTCCGAGGTGGCTGAAGCAATATAGAATGAAAAACATCCAGTCGCATTTATAAAGAATTGGTTCAGGTCGGATGTAAACGTCAAGTTAACAAGGAGATACCTATTGTTGTCCCAGAAAAGGCATCTGTCTTTATAACAAAACGTTTTCCCTATAATGCAATTAGAATTTGGAACGAGTTACCTTTTTCGGTACGCTCAACAGTGTTTGATTGCCCCAATAGCTCATGTAGGAGCACGTGTCCACTTCAAACGGAGAGTGAAACAATATTTAATGGAGTTATAATAGTATTACTGACGGATTTCTCTCACTAGTGAACAACAGAGCTGATAGCCAAACTGTTTTTAAGTATTTACTCCCAGTAGGGTGATAAATTAAATAATAATAATAATAATAATAATATTTCGGCTACTAAGTAGCCATCTTCAGCATTGAAAGACAAAAGTCAACTCAAGTTCAAAGTACAGTGAAACCTCTTTAAGCCGACCAGCAATGGTTCCACGTAATAGTGGTCGTTTGGAGAGGTGGTCTTCTTAAAGAATTGGGGGGTAAGCGTAATTTATAAAGTTTCATTGTCTCAATTGTTTAACATTATAAGGATATAATCTGATGATATACAAAGCTTACTCTTTTAGTTTCATTTATTATTTTAGTGATTTCCATAATGGATTAAAGTTTTATTAATGAATTTTAATGAAATTTTCATAACTTTATGCAGTAATGTGGCTATTCAAAATAAACAATACGTGAAAACAAAATATTAATACCTAATACATGTATAATTACATAGCAATAAAAGTGATTCCAATTACTGGATCAAAAATTTCCCCTATTCTTTGTTAAAAACTGCAACATTGAAGTTTATTTTTTTTCTGCTCAACAGGTGCTGTAACTTGTTGATATTCTTTTTTCACCTCTTCAAACAAATGCAGCACGTTTTGACTTGGTCTTGTAGCGATAAAAAACAAAGTTTTCTTTTTGACATGGTGACAATAGCAGGCAAGAAATTGAAATGTGATGTGAAGAGTGAAAGTGATGTAAAACGAGCCCAACATGTGCATTCTCAACTGCAATCACATGTTGAGCTCTTCCTAACTGTAAGATAAATCAGTGGTGTGAGTGAATGCCACTGATACATAAAGCAAAGAAACAGATTGAACAATGCTCAGTTTCCTACTCCTCCTTCAAATAAATGAGCATACTCTTTAAATTAGAGGAAGTGGCATTATTAACGCTTCAATCCCAAGACCAACGACCACCCATTTCAGGCACCAATCATTGATGTTCCCTCTTTAAACCGACCAGTAAACATGGCAAAATCAAGTCATGGCAATCTTGACTCGATTTTGCCATGTCTACTGGTCGGTTTAAAGAGGGTATATTGATGGTTGGTGCCTGAGATGGGTGGTCGTTGGTCGAGTAAAGAGGTGGTCGGCTTAAAGAGGGAAAAAATGCATTATACCTATGAGACATTAATTCCGTGCCAAGGAAAAGTGGTCGAGTTAAGAGGGGGTCGTGTTAAAGAGGTGGTCGAGAATAGAGGTTTCACTGTATAAGTCGACTTTTGTCTCTCATTGCTGAAGATGGCTACTTAGTAGCCGAAATATGTATCCAGTATTTCAATTCTCTCTGAATTAGAGTGTGACGTCTTTAAAGGGGAAGGGGGTAAGAAAAGCGTGACACAGCGTGTATACATGCTTATCAAGAGAGAGGAAGAGCAGAATAAAAAAAAAAAACTTGTGTGTCACGGGACACCCGACCGAAGTGAAACGTCAAGTGCATGATAATAGTCAGTTAAAAGGCTTAGTTGCTAATACTGATTAAAAACACAATCATTTGAAACGTGAACGATTTATTTTAAAAAATCAGTTTTTATTTTACACAAACACAAGTTTATGATCTAGCAACACTACAGTGTCTTATTCTAAATGTTAAAATTGTTACAAAAGTTTTAGAGAAATATAAATAATGTTTCATAATATACTTTATTATACAATAAACTAAACATGTAATTTTGACATTGAAACGAGATCTCCAGCAATAAAATAAATCAAAAAAATATTAATGAAAAACAAAAGTTGAAAATGCGTGTTACTGCATTGTTAGAAAGATGTTAACGAAGAAAGAAAAAAAAAACCTATATTACATGCGAGCATGCGGGGTTTAATTCTCGTGCTGTTGCCATTTTTTTCGAGCATTAAAAAGTAGAATATGAATGTCTCTAAGACCGATCCTCCATCTCTTTGTCTTGATCGATAAAATTGAGTTTAAAATTTGAAATTTAAGGAGTTTTTCAAATTAACAAGAAGTATAGGAAGAAGCGGAACCCATGAGATCATCTATTTTTACTCTTTTATCTCACTTTTTAGGGGGGGGGGGGGGGGGGGGGGGGTGGGGGGGGGGGTGTTCGGGAAGGTTGGATTTAGAAAGTGTAAAAGAATTATCTTCTTTCGTTTCTCATCATTTCTGATCGAATGATATATGACTTGCCATATGTTGCATAGTTCTTAAGTAACTGCCACCCCCACAATTCTGACCCCATTGGGACAATTTGGCCCAAACTTCATAGTAATGTTGATCTTGGTTAGAGGAGTCTGCACACGGAATTTCACTCCTTTATATGCATAAATACGCGTAGACCTTTTGGTCTCCTCTAATTTCAGCCCCCGAAACTCCGACCCCAGTAGGCCAATCAAAACCAAACTAAATAGTGAAAGTGCACATGCCCATAGTAAGCTACATTCCGAATTTCAACCTTCTACCTCAAAAAATGCGAAAATTCTTAAGGGGAGAGACGGAATTTGTGAAAACAATAAGTAGCTCCATTCTTCCGCTACTTAATAAATAATTTGAATGAAACAATTGATTGTTTCAAAGCGAAGACTATCATTCTTGTGGAATGATTTGATTAAATCAACAATCACAGATCTTCGAATGTCATTCTTAACAGCAGAATAGTGCATTGTTCGTATTTCTACCAAATTAAGCCCTGAATTTCCACTATCACAGTGTTGCCAATTTGGCATTTTTTTAAAAGCGCTTATCCATGTTTTCATTGTTTAACTTTTATTAATAATGTCCAACAAAGGATAAGTGCATGAAAAAAATGCTAAATTGGCAGCGTTGCACTATCTATGATGATATAATAATGTATTACATTTCAATGCGAAGGCCTTCTCTCTTGGTGGTCACGCTCCATCTGTAGCCACGAAAAAGTTATGGCCCCTATTTTTTGGTGGCTACTATTCTTTTGCGTAGGGTAATATTACGCCTTTAACCCAAAAAGCTCTTGTCCGAACGTACTTTTCCTCGCTCCAAACCGAATTTACATTACGTTGGTAATTTTCAGCATAATTTCCTCAAAGGCAAGGCATAAAAGCGACCACAACGAGTTTCCAGATTTAAGAACGAAAGTGAAACTGAAGCTTATGTATTAAAAGGAAAGGAGCAAATGAAAATAAATGGATTTGATGACAAGAATGCCAACAATGACTAAAGTGAAGCCGTGAGCATGACTCATAGGAAGCCTTTGTTAAGCACGAGAAGTGAAGATAAACAGTTTTCTTAGTCGTGTGTTATTCGGTTGCTTGGGTGACTCAGGAAAGAACAGGCGAATAGTTCTGGTTGGAATATGCCCAATGAATGCAGCTCACGATGGATGATAGCCCTCGAGAGAAATTCGAATGCTAACGAAAGAATCTTTAGAGCTTTACCTTTTGGGAAGAATCATCCACTCGTCATCCAGTCGAAAGCACGTTAAGAAATAAAAACTACTGCAAGAATACTTCGAGATTATGGAATTCTATGAAAAGACTTTCTTACCGATTTTGACTACCGAATGATGTGACTATGGAAAGTGCAACGAAGAAGCCATTCACATTGAAGAAAAGTAATGGATAACGCCGGACCATGAGCGAAAAAGTTTCTCACTAATGGACTATCCGGTAATGAGGGAAGTAAACTAGCCTAGATTTAAGAAGTAGACTTTAGTACTTTCACCTTGTATTTTTGTGTTTATTTAAGCAATCATATCCCTAAATGTCAAGTGGCAAAACGACGTCAGCAGATGGAAATAAAGGAATCTAGTTCATGCGATTCGAAACCCCAGGATCTGCATCGTTGTGAGTTCCGTAACCAGATGTGCGGTGCCATAGAACACCCGCGAAAGGGAAGTGGATTGCGTCAGTTCTGTGAAGTCCACGATAAGGGTATTTCAGTTTTACTAATACCGCTAACACGATAGGGCTAATACCACTAACACGATAGAGAACCCCCCCCCCCCAGAGTTCCTCCGTTCGTAATGCCAGCCTACCAGCCCGAGGAAGAAACAACCATAGCAGAATACTTCAAGAGATTTGAGTGGGCACTCCAACTATCCAATGTACCAGAGAACCAATATGCAGCGTATGCACGTATCCATATGGGAGCTGAATTAAACGAGGTCCTAAGAATTCTCGTCAGCCCACAGGAGCCAGAATCGATCCCATACAAAGATATTAAGAAGATTCTTACCTAGCATTTCGACAGGCCCAGGATTAAATATGTTGAGAGTGTCAAATTCGTTTAAGATGAACAGGAGACACTGGCCCAATTTGCGCTCCGAATGTGTAAAGCTGCCGCCCACTGCGAGTACGGCACATTCCTGGACAGGATGTTAATTGAACAATTTCTTCGTGGACTGAGGTCAGCCGGTGCTAAGGATGAGATCATTGCCAAGCAACCGGAAAAATTCGATGTTGCCTTTGAGATTGCCCAAAATTTAGAAGCCACCTGGGCAATAGCCAGAAAACTATCGAAATGAAGGTCGACACTGGTGCACCATGTGGAATTATGGGCATCTCCAGGCTTCGAAAAATAAAACCGAAGATACACGTGCAAAAATCAAATCGGCATTTTAAAAGCTACACCGGTCACCAGGTTCGTTGTCTGGGGAAGACGAATATGCGTGTGACCTTTATGTAGTAGAAGGCGATTCCACTGGACTGATGGGACGTGATTGGTTGGCAACTGGTGAATTGGTTGTTCATTGAATGTTTATTTACACCAATAGAAGCCATCAAAGAACAAAAGGAAGACACACTTACCCATGATCAGTAAGTTGAACTAGACAGTCTACTTCAGGAGTTTGCTTGCCTCTTCCAATCTACGGTGGGGAAGCTGAAAGGACCCACAGCTCAAGTTCATCTGGTCCCAGAGGCAACCCCGATTCTCGCAAGGGCAAGAGATGTGCCCCTCGCCCTGCGAGATGAGTACGCCAAGGCAATAGAAACCAAGCTGCGAGACGGTTTTTACGAAAAAGTAGACTTTTCGGAGTGGGCATCACCAAAACATTTGGTCGTGAAGAAGAATGGTGCGCTTCGGATCACAGGCAACTACAAACCCACAGTCAACAAGCAAAGGATCATCGACGAGCACCCTATACCAAAAATCACAGACATATTTAATAAAATGAGAGGTGCAGCATGGTTTAGCCATTTAGATATTACGGACGCTTATACTCACCTGCCCATAGATGAAAAGTTCCGAGAAGTGTTGACATTAAACACTCCAACCATGGACTCGTAAGGCCGACAAGAGCAGTATATGGAGCAGCCAATATTCCAGCTCTATGGCAACGGCGAATGGAAGAAGTGTTCCAAGGGGCCACCAATGTAGTGAACTTTTTCGACGATATAATCGTATTCGCACCCAGTTTCAATGACTTGCTCCGAGTGTTACGATATAATTATTTGGGTAAAGAAAAAAAAATGTTACAACTGGAATTCGAACCCGCCACCTCACACTTACATGTAAATAATTTGAGAGCAACCACGCTGCTGTCTGAGCTCTCGGATCACTTACAATCAAGGAGGAAAACTCTTCCTTATGTATGGTGCTCGAAACTTTAAACTGTCTTTTTTCAAAATTGGCTGAATAGTGCGCCTTAATATTTAAATATATTAACTCCCTAAAGGTACACTACAACTACACGAAGTCTAGTATTAAACTAAAATTCCGAGGTCGTAATGTCCCAGTCAGTTATCGTTCAAATTCGGACCCATGATCAATGAACTTTTTTGATTAGAACTACCCATACTACCTTCCCTCCAAGTTTGTGACAAGGTTTCAGATACACCCTGCATATTTATGATAGTGATAACTGGGTTCAATTGCAACAAAGTAGTTTTATTATTAATACGAGTTTCGGTTTTTAAACCATCGTATGTTTCAAGATTTTAAAGATTTTGAGAAACTTATATATAATATTTTGAGCAACTTATTTTAAATGTATATGTTCAGTGAGGGTTTTATTGTACGCCAACCTCAGCTGTCCAAATTAATTATGAAAAATAGAAAAGAAAATTCCACAGCTAAGGTTCCTGGTTCGAATCCAGACTGCGGAATTTTCTTTCCTATTTTTCATCAATACTAAGAATGGGTGTGGAGGGTTAAGTATATAGTAGATTAATAAGAATCAAGTAAAACAGATGGAAACAAAGCGGAAAACACATTTTACATACAAATGTGATCTATCAGTGCAGGGTGTGGAGAGAGCGGGGGGGGGGGGGGGGGCCGCAATGAGATGGGAAGTCAATAATAAAATGAAATTAAGGTAATAAAACTATGTTGCTGCAATTAAACCCAGCTATCACTATTATAATTTCATACTGCAACATGGAACTATTCTATTTAAAGAGATCTTTAAATTAATCTTGATATCGTGTGTGCTTAATATAATTATTGATAATGGAATAACTTATTTAAAAAGAAAATTCGAATAATCGGTTAAATTTGAAACCGATTTATGATTTCTTTAAATAAAATAAATTTTTCTGAGTGAATATTTAAACTTTCGGATTACAAATGAAAAATGCTTAACTTATCGATGATAAAAATTACAAATACCGGTACTTATGTTTGCCCAAAACATTGCCAATGTTGATTTCATTTTTCATGTAATATTCGATAACTGTCAATTTCGCATTCAATTTGGTTTCAAAGTTGGCTCCAAGTTTAATTGAGTTCCAGAATTCAATCGCAATTTTCTGTAATTCTGATGCTTTCTTCTTAGGGAATGCTTCTTTATATTTTGAATATAAATTTTGGAAACTTTTGTTTTTATCCATTGTTTTTTTTTCTTGCTCATACAACCACAGTGTAGGGAAGTAATGAACTGATGTGACAGAGAAAGGGGTTTATAAAAGAAGAGAGAAATGATCTTATCAGTGACCTTAAAAGAAAGGGCACGATTTATTTGGTGCTAAGCAAGTACAGAAAAAATGCCCCCTCGAAGGGGCTTTTATTGGGACTTGGGATAAACAAACATATGGACGCCCCATTCCTACATTCTGGACTACCCCAAAGGTGACCATGACGTGACATAGTAATTGATCTCCCTCCCTCCCCCTCATCACAAATCGTCACAGAATGGCACCCCCCCCCCCCTAGCAATACTTGAATGACCCCTTGCTTGGTGGATAGCAGTTCATTCATTTGAATCATTCTATTGAAACAGTTTCTAGATTCAGGCACGTACGCAAAGGGGGGGGGGTTTGGGGGTTCGAGCGACCACCACAAAAATGCTTCAGGTCCATGATTTTGATTTCTGTGAATTTTCATATTTTCAATACTGTGCATTTCACACGTGAGACCTTCTGAGCTAGAGGGGCGAATGCCTCATTTCTTGAATTTTTTTATCCTGAAACATCTGTGAAAATTCATTTTCTATCATTTGTGAGTGGGACAACATTATATTATTAAATTTTATGTTTATATTTTATTAGACTTAATTTAGCAGATTTATGTTTAATGCTTAATTACTCAAAATTTAATTCTTCTGGCTCGGAAGGGCTCATATTTATTTATTTATTTATTTATTTATTTAATAAAATTAAGATACAACTACGCCCAGCAGGGATCAGCATGGTCACTGACCGGCGAGTTAGGTCCCAACGGGCGAGACAATATAGCATTATATAATATTATGTTACCACTTAAACATTAACAAACAACTAAATTAGTTAAATGACAACAAAGACCACATGGCATATAACAATAGTAAACTGTAATGAAGTTAACAAAAACAACCAACAAATGATACAAATAATGTATAGTTGAAGGTTAGTTGAGAAATATTCAACAACTACAGAGTGTAATAAATGACAAAATAAAATAACTAATAGGCCAAACGACACTAACAATCATTGAAAAAGAATAAAAAAGTAAAAAAAACCTAACATACAAAAGAAACTTTTCATGAGGTCGGTTTGGTTTGGTTTGGTTTGGTTTGTTTGGTATTAATGTCCTTTTCAACTGCCATGGTCATTTCAGGACAGCATTATAGGGGCTGCAAATTTTGCCTCGCAAGGGTTTTTTAATGTGCAGCCAGCAAACGACTACACGGGACCAACAGCTTTTCCGAAGGAAGTGTGTGATCCAGTACTGGCGTGATCTCAGAATTTTCCCCCTGAAAAACTTCTCATCGTCTTTGGCCGGAGTCGAACCCGCGTCCTCGGGCATCAGAGGCGATCACGCAACCACTGAGCCACCGAGGCCGATATTCATGAGGTCGAGATGTGCCTTCTGAAAGCCCTTCTAAATGCATTATAGGGCGACAGAGATCGAATAGTCTCGAGAAGAGAGGCCCATAACCTTACCCCGTTACGAGACAGGCACCTATTGCAATAACTGAACCTGGAAAAAGCGAGGTGAAAGGTATTGATCTGTCTGGAGGGTAGTTATGGATGTTCTGGCTAAATTGTATTGTGATAGGGGTTGATAATCGAAGCAATGAATTAACTGCTTTGTGTCTAACAGAAATGGTTTGTATAGCATGACTCTGGTAAATAGCCGGAATACCCAGTATTTTAAATAAGTGCGAAACAGTGGACCGTTTGGGAATACCCAACAGCGTCCTCAGGAACCATTTCTGTTCTGTAACTTGAACAATCTAGCCAAATTATATGATGAAGTGGACCCCCCAAAAAATGATTCCAGAGCAGAAGTTGGAGTGAATCCAAGCGTTGTACAACAATATTCGAATATTCCAAGGTAAATAATACAATCTTGAAATCAGCCCCTTCTTATAGTTCAACTTGTTCAACAGGCTATTAATGTGCCGGTCCCAAGAAAGATCATAATTTAGGACCAAGCCTAGGTATCTATTGTTTAAATCTATTGTTTAAATTCTATTAAAAACTCGAGTTAACAAGGAGTAGTGGAATTGTTGGCGAGGGGTTGTCTTTATTTTCATTTTTTTAATTTTCTCTTTTTTTTCCTGTTTTGGCCTGTTCCAGTGCCATTTCCCCTGCCCCACCAATCATCCCACTCCTTGCTCACTCCAGTTAAACAAAAGGATTTTTCCCCTTTGACCTACACTGGACCAACAAATTCCGCATTCACATCTTTCATTGCCAGAAGATGACTTAAGTCGAAAGGGCTTGCGGTTTTAATTTTATTTCTTTTCACGGGTTTTTTAATTTTTATTATAAGATTTTTTTCACAAAAATGACATCAGAATTTTGTAAGCAGATTAATTTTTTTTTATATCAACTATGTACACTGAGTGAGCATATTATTATGACCACCCTGTCAGTATCTCGTTGGGCCACCTTTTGCCTTTAATACTGCGGTGATTCTTCGTGGCATTGATTTCCAAGAGATGTTGGAAGGTGGTGGGAGGAATCTGACACCATGGCTGATGGATAGCACTGTCTAGTTGTGCTAGATTGGACGGTGGTGGATGCAGCCGTCTAATGGTTCGTTCAACTTCGTCCCACAAATGCTCAATTGGAATGAGATCTGGGGATTGTGGGGCCACCGAAGTAAGGTAAAGTCTCCCTCATATTCCTGGAACCACTCCTGCACAATACGAGCTCTGTGGCATTGGCGCATTGTCTTGCTGGAAGTAGCCATCTCCATTGGGGTATGCCATCAACATGACGGGGTGGACTTGATCGGCGATGATACGGAGGCATGCTGTGCCATCCAGACGTTGTTCAACACGCATTAACGGATCCAATGCATGCCAGGAAAACATTCCCCAGATCATAACACTGCCCGTACCGGCCTGAAGGGTTGTACTCATGCATGCGGGGTCCATGCTTTCGTGCTGTTTCTGCCAGATTTTCACGCGGCCATCCGCATGATGTAACTGGAATCTTGACTCGTCAGACTACACGATTTGTTTCCACTGCTCGATAGTCCAGTCCTTGTGCTCCTGAGCAAATTGGAGTCATTTCCGCTTGTTGGCTGCAGACAGCAAAGGTGTGCGGACAGGTCTTCGGCTTCCGTATCCCATGCGATGCAGTGTGCGGCGGACAGTGCATTCAGAGACCGTTTTGGAGGAACCCTGATTAAGATCAACAGTGATATGATGCACAGTTGCCCTTCTGTTATCCTTTACCAGTTATGACAGTATCCGTTCCGTCCGATCATCAACCATCCGCGGGAGGCCACAACGGGGAACGTTCAGGCCTAAATACTTTAACGACAGCTGCTCTTGAGCTCCCACAAATGCTGCTGTTTCGCTGATATTCGCTCCATAGCTCCGAACACCTACAATCATCCCGCGTTCGAAGGCTGTTAAATCGCGTCGTTTACCCATAGGTGAAGAATGAAACACGTCTACTGTTGTCGACGACACTCAGCTTCCCTTTTTATATTGGTCCGGCCCGCTAGCAACATTTTGGCGACGTCCATGCGTGCATTTGCATAGACATGTCAGGTGGTTATAATAATATGCTCACTCAGTGTATAATAGCATAAACTTCACAAGCAACTTTACAAAAATATCACTGAAATATGTTCATTTTTAATTAGTATTACACTAATTAAAACATAATAAAAAAAATAGATTACTCCAACAAAAGGTCCAATAAATCGACAGTTCGACCTTCCCTGGAAAAATTCTTGGGTACGTGCCTGTAGATTGTATTATTACACCTGTAGTTTAACCTGTTCTTGCTGTCCATCTCGCACATCATTCATTTAAAATATATTTTGAAACCCCGCACCCCCTCCCATGGATGTAAAAAAAGTGTATAACCCGCGGGGTATATTCGCGAAGTTCCTAGGCAGCCCTTGACTATGCTTGTGTGTCAACAGTAGAGAAGGAGACTGCTCGACTACAGAAATTGATGAATGGCCAAATTCTAATTCAAGATGAGCAGAGTGTCAATTGCAACAACAGATTACCAAGTAGTGATATCAAGTAATGAGCAACCCTATTCAGATTGTTGGGATTGTAGAGCACACAGACTCAAACGATGATGTACATCCACTGACATCCGTAAAGAGAGCTGTATCCTTGAAATTCACCAGAGCAGGGGGAGTGTACATCTATAATGTTTTATCTTTTCCTTGTTGACACCTGGTAATTACTAGAAGGCCGTGCTTTTCCGCACCAAGGCCTGTCTTTTTCGTTGGCTACGGATACACTCAATCCTTCTTTACTCGTATTTTCAAAACATTTCAGATACACCAATTATTTAAACAAAGATCCGGATGAATAAAGTAAGATTACATGACCAAGAAATTATTTAAGCTACAAGTGCCATACTTGGACTGGTCCTGCTATTCTTTTTTTGGTTTTTCGTTATAAATTTTTACTGTATTAATTCTCAGCTTTTTCATGTGTTACTTTTTTACTGTATATTCATTTTTAGATATTGCAAAATTTCATCAAAAATAGTCCGATCAACGCTGGGGATATCACCTAGCTCATTTGGTGATCCAAACATTTATTAAAAATCTTCAATACATTTTGATTATAATCTGTGTGAATGTAAATGTTTTGGAAACCGATGTGGTGATGATGCAATAATTGAACTTCATTTCCGAAAATTAATAACATTAAGCATAAAATGATGATGCAATGATAAGAACATTGGTTTCCAAAAATTATTAACAATAAGCAGAAAATTAGTACTGTTCTTTCATGAAATAGCGTGCACCTCTAGATACCCTGCAAAATTCCAATTTTATTTAAAAAATATTTTAGAAACCCGGCACCCCTATATACCCTGCGGGGTATCCAATATACAGGTCTCAAAAAACTTTCGAGGTAATATTATATAAAGCTTTTAGATGAGCCTTATTTTGATTGGCTCATATTCCCTGGCTTCTATTGACAAGCAATCACAGCCCTTCTGGCCCTCATAGTTTAATATATCAAAGGGTGTTTGCTTGGAGGATAGCAGTTCATTCATTTGAATCATTCTATTGACCGTTTCGATAACAAAAAACGCGTCATAGGAACTCATGTGATCGATCCTACGAGAGCCCTTATTAACTTCAGTTTTAGAGAGCATCAAAGCATTTAGTGCAGGATAAGTACAGTGTAGTTTAAATTACAAGTGTTTATACAATTATTTGGCGATTTTTCTGTTTAAATTATGTCAAGCACATATTTTAAAAGTTTGAACAGCGTAGCCAGCGAACGATATAAGCAGAAATTAATGCTTGAAGGGCATGATTTGCCAGATCCCATGGATGATATGTTAGAAACGTTTTTCAAGAACAATGTGAATTCGTGGCCTACAGTAACATCACTCTCTGTACTACTGTCCGCGCGCCACGAGAAGACCGCCGAGTTGCTAAATGTGCTCGTATGGAGTCGCTGCAGTTGCAGATGAATCTATTCATTGTTGGGGAAAAAACAGCCAAATTTGAGTCGATCCATGTTTCATCAATGTAAACAACAGGACGATTTTCTTCTCTCATTTTTTTTATATTTCTCAGTTATCTACCTCTCCATGCAAACGTTTTCATTTTTTTGGAAACATGGCCAGAACTCATTTTTGCGCTACTTGATTTTAGCACTTTTCCTTCCTTCATAACTATAGACTGATCTGCAACTACCAGCGACACCATAAGAGCACATTAAGCAACGAGCGGTCTTCTCGTGGCGCGCAGACAGTATGTGAAATGGATTAGTGCTGAGTAGTGGATGAAAGAAGTTATGTTAGGTACATTAATACACGCAGCCCGCTTTAACAATGGAGTCCTTACATGGCTATGTGTGCTCAAATTTTTTTGTTTTCGCGGTTATCTTTGTGAAACACATATGTTTCTACACCAAGGAACAAATGAAGTATTACTCTTCATTAGATTATAATTACCTTTTAAGTGGGAAAGTAAAAGAAATCCGCATGTATCGTGTCAAGGAGCTACAGGTGAGTGAACGATTTAAGCCTATTGATTTATCGTGCTAACTTTAATACAGTTTTTACAAATAGGGTTAATACAGTTTTACATGAATTTCATACATTTCAAAATGAATTTAATAGGATAAAATGAATTATGTTTTAAGAAATTTATGCGAGAAAAAAATAACAAAAGTTCCATGACTGTGTACATTGAATGATGAGCGGCCAGGCCGACATGAATAACCGTTTGTTAGCTGAAGTTCATCGTCACGGAACTTTCGTGATTTTTTTCTCGGATAAATTTCTTAAAATATAATTCATTTAATCTTACTAAATTCATTTAAAGTTGTATTAAATCTATATAGAAATGCATGAAATATATGTAAAACTGTATGAACCCAATTTGTAAAAACTGTATTAAAGTTAGCATAATAATTCGTTCACTCACCTGTAGCTCCTTGACACGATAATGAGGATATCTTTTACATTCCCCCTTACAAGGTAATAATAATCATCTAATGAAGAGTATGTAATTATAATAATCTGATGAAGAGCATATAATTATAATCATCTTTTTATAGTTCTTCATTTGTTGAATGATGAACGGCCAGGTCGACATGAATGACCAGCCGTTAGCTGAAGTTCATCATCACAAAACTTTCGTGATTCTTTCCTGCATAAATTTCTTAAAATGTAATTTCGATAATATGATAAATCATTTACATATTAATTAGGTATGTTACAATAATAAATTCAGAGCATAAATGCGACAGGGCTGATCGATGTCAGCCGAGAAAATTAGGGGAAGCTACATGGGACTTTTACAGATTTTAAATAAATATAATGCGTGTTTGAGTTCAGTGTAAACTGAGTTTAATTATTAAATTAAGTAAAAAAAAAAATATTTTTATTGTAACCTTGTTTTAGTCAATTTACCGTAAAATTTTAATTATTTTAATTCATTTATGGAAAAGAAGCTTGTAATATAAACAAATAACACAAACGTAACAAGACTAACACTTAACCACTGTGTAATTAAACTAAAATAAATGCATTAATACTAAAAATATTTATTCTTCCGTATTTCTGTACTGAGGGGGTAAAATTGTATTAAATTCATTACATAACACAGCATAACACTTCATTACAGAGTATTGTTTAGCATGGAAAAATGACGACGCCGGAAATGTGGCTGGGCTCAAGTGGCCAATGGATGTCGCTGCCGCCACCTGCATACAGCTTTCCTCGAAAGGGTCAATTGAAACAGTTTCTAGATTGCATTATTACATTTCCTAGTTCAACATGTTCTTGCTTTTCATCTCTCACACCATTCATGTAAAAAAATATTTTAGAAACCCCGCACCCCTAGATACCCTGCATCCCCCTCCTACGGATGTAAAAAGTGTATAACACGTGGGGTATGTTCGCAAAAAATACGGGTATAGCAGACGATATAGAAAGCAGTATCTAATGAAGAGGCAAAGGAGATACACGTGTCTACTTTATTCATTTCATTTTTATCACGTTCTGTTACAACAATTGTTTAAGTCCAGAGTAGCGTTCCCTAGTTTTCTCTCCTGACATCAATCATCTGTGTCGTGTTCATGCTCTGAATTTATTATTCTTACTTATCTAATTGATCAAAAAATGAGTTATCATATATAAATTATTTATGCAGGGAAAAATATCTAAAGTCCCGTGATGACAATATTAGGACTGCCGGCAATACCAACATTAATATGGCCACCAATAAACTGCCATTCACCGGCACAGGTTCTTGTCTTCCGCATTCAATCCGATTTCACTGAGTTATCTGTTTTAGACAGAATAGATTCTACATTCAATACTGTACTTTCACCTGACATTTTTATTAAGTAAAAATGAACGAAAAGAAATCTGCACGTGTGTGTATGAAATCATTGCTCTTCTCATCTGCGTTTAATCTGATTTCAGCTGATTTATGGTTTAGATTGAATAGCTTTTGCATTCAGTACTCTATCTCAAATCTACTTTTTGAGATACAGTCGGAAGCCAAACCAAAAGTGCTTTGGAACAGACTTTTCGCCGTAGTGGACCGCATTCGACCGTGTCCATACTGTACCCTTTTTACTACTATCACATTTTTATACATTGCTCAAAATGCATTTTCCAAACTCTGCATTTGTCGTCTAAATGATAAAGAAAAAATGGAACAAGACACCCAATGCTATTCATTAATAAAAATCAAATCAACCTCATTACATTTCATACTTGTTTTTACATTGAAAAAACAAAAAAAAGATTCCCCTCCTAAAACGAAGTGAAATAGCTCACTTCATCTCAACAGAACTTGTGATTTTGCTGAATAATATAAAGTTTATCACTTCACTGATTAATACTTACAGCACATAAATGCAACAAGTTACTGAAGTCCAAGTGTCTGCTGCACTTAAATTACTCCAAGATTGCCATCTATCTATTTTGTGGCAAATAAGCTGCATGTTAGCCCTTCTCTCATCTGCCGACTTTGGAAATGTTCCAATACAGGTCAATATTCCAAGAGAGCTGTACAAGGCCGTAAGCCTAAAAACTCATCAGCAAGAACCTTTACAATGTAACAGCCTCATTATGGAACCCACTGCTACTGCCATGGACCTTCAAAAAGATCTGAGGACAGTGGCTGGAACGATGTGTTCGACCAAACTTTACATAATTGATTTAGGGAAGCCAATCTGAGATCACGTCAACCACCAATAGGTGCACATTTGAGTAATACACACGAACAGGCATGCATGATGATATTTGCCTGTACTCATTGTGGTCGGCAGCTTAATCACTGGAAGGATGTGCTGTTCACAGGTAAGGCAAGGTTTCACCTGACCCATTATGATGGATGCACACTTCTACAAATGGACAGATGAATAATATAGCCCTGCAACGATGCAAGAATTCGGTGATGATGTGATGGTGAATCTGTATTAACAAACACACGGATCCCATCATCATTCCTTAGAATCTTAATGGCCAACATTACATAGACGACATTTGGGAGTGTCATGTTGTGACTGCTGTATATGTTTTTGGATCAGAATTCGTCTTAATGCAGGAAAACACCAGATCTTCCACAGTGCGAACAACTATGGACTTCCTGAGGGAATGCCAAATCATGGTTACATACCTGCCAAGATTGGAAATCAGAAAATAGTACAATTTTTTAAACCGGAACCCGTTTCAGTCAACCGAAGTGGGTTCATTTTCGTAACTGAAACTTAACCAGTTTTACAAATAATTGAAACTGAAAAAGTTTACCCGAATAATTGAAGACTGAAAATGACCACGTGCTCAACTTCCAACACAAAATATTGATTACTTAATGGCAGCGCCTCCACTTTTTCTTACGCAGAGAAAACTTCAATTTAATAACTTGAATTATTCTGGACTTATAAATTCCGTGCAGAAAAGAAAAGCGATAAATTAACAATCTTTGAAATTTTAAATTATTGAACAGAGAGAAAACTTTTCACATGACAGGCGGAGGAGAAAGCTATAACTGACGTAAAAAGAAGGCATTAATTGACTCATCATAATGAAATATGTGATAAAAAACAGGCAACACCTGTTGCAAAAATTAATTTATCAACGAAGAAAGAAATAACAAATTCTTGCACAAAAAAAATGGGAATGATGAATGTATGGCTATTGCAATAACTAAGTTAACATAACTAAGAAGATGAGGTTAACATTGAAAACAGAACTTTGAAAAGTGCAATTGCCCTAATTTGTTTAAACACGAGTGAATCGCGGAAGTTTACGAAAGAAGTTCATTGCAGTTGATTTTTGTCACAAATCGGTCAAAATCCAAAAATTAGTAGATCGCTTATGTAGCCACCGTCTTTGAGACAATTTGATAGCGGCAAAAAGTGGAACTAATCTCTATTATTACTGTGGGGGCCATTACTACTATCAGTGCCTACTATTATTATTTCAGGCCTGCCCATCGCTGCTGAGAATATGAAACCAGGGGCAGCGAATTGACTTCCTGTTTTTCTACTAGAGGGCATTACTTATAGGGGGTATATATAACTATGAAGATCATGTCGATCTTTGTTAGGAAAGCTTTTAAAAGAAATTTAACAATATTGATTGGCTTTTTTGTAATTGCACGAAAGCATCAAAACTGAACATTATAATTTGCTAATTGATTTAATTATTAATAGTCTAGAAAAAAAAAAAATAATGGCATAATTACTGATAAAGAAGATTAAGTTGCAATAGCAAAGAAAAACATAATTCATAAGTCCATATCAAGAGAGATTTTAAAGATTTAATTTATTATTTGTTAAAAATGTTCCATTTCAATTAACAAATTGTATCGACTTTTTTCCTTATTCTTTTTATATTTAAACGTTCTTTATACTGTTATATTAAATGCACAAAATCCAAAAAAAAAATACAAAGAAGTGTACAATTTATAAAAGTTAAAAATTATCTAACTATCAAAAATTATTTAATTAGAACTGATTCTATTTCTTTCACTAATTCTTTAATTATTATAAATTCTAGGAACTTTAAAATAGTCACGACTCCTAACGTTATAGTGCAAAGTTTTTGTTTTTTTTTTTTAATTCTTTTTATTGCAGCCAAATGTGAAGAAGCTGGGATGAAGATCAGTGTGGCTAAAACAGAGGTTCTGGTCCTTTCAAGACAGACTGCTCAGTGCGCTCTCCGTGTTAGGGGAGCCTCATTGAGACAGATGGAGAAATTCAAGTATCTCGAAATTGCATTCACGAGTGATGGACGGCAGGAGAAAGAATTGGATGCTCTGATCGGTGCAGCAAGCTGTGTCAGACGTGAACTGTGGCGATCTGTGGTAACGAAACGCGAGATGGGTAACAAAGCCAAGCTCTCCATCTTCAAATCTATCTTTGTCCCCATTCTCACCTATGGTCATGAGGCTTGGGTAATGACCGAAAAAGTGCGATCGCGGGTACAAGCGGCCGAAATGAGATTTCTGAGAGGTGTGGCAGGTGTTACCCTACTAGATAAGAGTGTACAGCAGCACAAAAAGGGAATCTTTAGGTGTTGAGCCGCTACTTCTCCGCATTGAGAGATCTCAGTTGCGCTGGTATGGCCACGTGATACGGATGCCGCAAACTAGTCTTCCTAGGCAGTTGTTATTTTCCAAGCCGGTGGGTAAGAGACCAAGGGGTCGGCCTAGAACCAGGTGGCTAGACTACATGGAGAATCTGGGTTCGAGTCGCTTGGATATTACCAGGTGGGACATGCGCCTGATGGCGGAAGATCGCGATCGCTGGTTGCTGCCCCCGCGACCCTAACGGATAAGCGGGTTTGAAAAGTAAGTAAGTAAGTATTCTTTTTATTACTATACGAAAAAACATTTTGGAGTATCACTATAGAGCTTATTCATCAGAGTGACGTCGTTCCGCTGCAACCAATCAGAGCGTGAAACCGGTATACAACATGGTGGCAGCAGCCTCAGCTGCCAATCAACGGCGGAGCTGAAGTTGCTGCCACCAATCAAAGTCGGAGCTGAAGCTGCTGCCGCCATATTGTAAGGCTCATGAATAAGCTCTATAGTTAAAATAAATCTGTATTTTTTTTATTACTATACGATAAAACATTTTTTAAAATTGATTCTATTCTTCTTGATGTGACTTAATTTTTTAATCATTCTTTTCTATACTTTATTCAGAATATTTTTTACATAATGGGTTTTAATTCATCTACGAGGGGCGATTGATAATTAAGGTCTCCATGGCTGTAACTTTTTTTATTTGTTAACCGATTTTCAAAATTCTTTTTGTATCTTATACCACATTTGTCCTCTATGTAATGCACTATTCACTTTTCGACGTAGTCCCCATCCACGCATTGTACCAACGTGTGACCAGTTGGGTGAACCCGTCTGAGAGGAATTCCGGAGTTGTTGTCGACACCAGGATTGAATGGCAGGGTTTATCTCTCCGTCAGAACCAACTCATGTCCCTTAAGGGGCTTTTTCTTCTTTGGGAAGTGGTGAAAGTCGCAATGTGCAAACTCTTTCATTTTTGAACTGCAATTTTTCATCTTTGAACTGTAGGCGCTGCAACGCCTCTGGTGTGTGGTGACTCATGTGTGGGCAAACGTTATCGTACTCCAGAAGAGGGTCCAAAGCTGCCATTCAATCCTGGTTGTTCAGAGGGGGAAGCAAAATAAATAGAATTTAATGGGTGGTACTTTAAAAGAAAGAACCCCAAAACTTAAGAGCAAACGTGGCTCGCTAAAAGACTTTATTTTGGTTTTAAAATTGCGATATTTATTTATAAAATACAAAAATTCTGTACAAAAGAATGTTCTATACAATATGATTTAATTGAGGAATAGGCATTGCGATCTCAATTACAAAAGAAAAATATTTCTCGGAATAAAATAAAGAAATACTTAAATGTACGTTAAATACGGCAAAACACTGTAACGAGAAATATTAATCGCTACATTGAGCAAATTGAGATTAAATATAAAAAAAAAATGAGACAGACTAATTCCTTATAAAGAATAAGGAAAAGAAATTTCAAAATTCCCATTTAATGTCTAAAGAAAGACTGCGAAATAAAAATTAATTATTAATGGGGAATAAGATTGAAAATGTGCAGCATGGCGTCCCTTATGCACGTTATTGTTGAAATAGCATTAAAAGAAATTTCATTATTACTTTATGGGTAAACCCGCAAAACAATGCTGCTCGGTAAAGAATCATGGCTGCTACGAGAAAGTGAGAAATTCAATAAGAAACTAAACATCGAACGGCAGGGTAGGAGTAATTTGCAGAGCATTGGAGTAAAATGATAAATGGAAGTTGAACGTCATGCTGCAGGCTAGTAAGGATGTGGAGGACCAGAAGGAGGGACGACTGATCAAGCCAGAAGCTGGAAGTGGTCTGTCTGAAATAAAAAAACAGTAACCACGGAAAGAACGTCAACAATAGTGGGACACACATCCTCGTCATCACGAAAATTATTCGCGAGGGACAACTAGCTGCAGACAGTGATAATCACATGGAGATTTTTTAATTAACGTTTATTAAAACTATATATACTCAACAATCACTGTCTGCAAAACAGTAAAAAAAATTAAAGAATAGAAAAAATAGAATATTTAATTACAAATAAAATTATATCTATTTTTACATAAAAAAATCTGAGTTTTCCCGAACAAAGCCCCCTATAATTTTCTTGAACACAAAAAAAATGACGGTCATTTGGACAGATAGAAGTTTAGGTACTGACGTTACATACACAGATTCAAAAAAGAAATTGTCTAAGTTACAATAAACAAATAAACATTTATGCCTTTATTATTTCCTTTCATTTTTGTTTGCGTACACGGTATGTTTTGCCTTTTTAGCAAAAAGACAAAAAAGTATATTTTGCAGTTTGGTATACCATAATTAAAATGTATATTGAACGTACAATACGTTAATAAATGTAAAAGAAAAATACATATCATGTAGTAAAAAAACAATGTGGTTACTGCCTTCACGTAAGGTAAGAACTAGCTCAAAAAATATCCTTTTGTGATTTTAAAGCTAAAGTCATTTAACAAAAAATATTGCGTTTAGAACCCCTCTCATCCCACGAAGTAAATAACTTTGCAATTATAAAGTTTAAAGGAACAAGATAAACTTTGTAAATACCCTCGTGTAGGCCAGCAAACCAATGAGTTAGGTAATTTAATATAAATAATTACCTATCCTGCTTAGATAAGGATAACAAATCCAGGAATCTGCGTAAAGCAGGGGCAGGTAAAGGTTTAGTTAGTGTGTCTGCCGGCATGTCGGGGGAAGAACAGTAGGTTAGAATCACATTCTGAAGATTAATTTCTCGCGCGATGAAATTATGCAATCTCAAGATGTGTTTTGTCCTACCCTTCGATTCTAATGCTCCCAGACATGCTATGGCAGACGTTGAGTCAATATAAATGATTGTGGGGAAAGAAACAAACTCCCCTTGTCCTAACTCGGTTATGAGGTCCCAAAGACATTTCAGTGACTTCACGCATTCGTTTATAGCGATTATTTCGGCTTCGCAGCTGCTCAGGGCGACTAAACATTGTTTCTTAGATGACCAGGTTATGGTATTTTCCCAATTTTGATCAAAATTCCAGAGTATCCTTTACTCTGTGGGGTGACACACCAGCTAGCGTCAGCAAATGCGCACAAAGGACCCGTAGATGGGGTAAAAACGAGTGATGTGTTGCAGGTGTGTTTAAGATAAGAAGCGACGCCCTTAAGAGCAGTCATATGCAAATGTGTAGGCGATTTAGCATATGTCGACAGCCTAGTAATTGCAAAAGCTATATCCGGCCGCGTGCAAGTCATTACTTACATTAAGGAACCAAGAAGAGATTGGTAATTGGTAGAATCGACCGGTTGTGAATCCACAGTATCATCAAGGTTCACATGAGGGCTTAGTGGCATGGTCGTTGGTTTGATGTCTTGAAGGACATAATCATGCAGGATTTGCTTGATATAATGTGCCTGTTACAGATGAATTGAACCGTTCACTTGTGACACATTCAAACCTAGCAGATGCTTTACCACTCCTAACTCCACGAGGTCGATTTCTTGTTTTACTTTGTCCATGATGGAGGTTAGGATGGAGACATTTGTTGTTGCTGCCACGATGTCATCCACGTAGACTATTAAGAGAATGGTGCACCCAGCATTGGTGTAGTAGAAAAAAAATCGTCTGCTCTGGATGGAGTGAATTTTAATCGGGTAAGACGCTGACACAATTTTACGTACCAGCATCTTCCACTTTGTTTGAGGCCGTAAAGTGATTTACGCAATTTGCAGACGTGATTAACTGGCGTTGATAATCCCTTGGGTGGCGATAGATATATGGTGTAGTCTATCGGTGCGTGAAGATATGCACATTTGACGTCATACTGGCGCAGCGACATCCCTGTATTTGCAGCTATGGCAAACAGTAAGCGGAGGGATTCCATTCTGATGACAGGTGAGAAAGTTAACTCATACTGGATCCCGTAGACTTGTGACGAGCCGATAACCACCAACCTTGCCTTGAATCTGGACACCGAACCATCAGGATTGTATTTGATGCGGTAGATCCATTTGCTCTTTAAAATTTTGACATTTGGTGGTGGAAGCTCTAAATCCCAGACATGATGAAGCATGAGTAAATTCAATTCATCTTGCATGGCCTCTTCCCATTGATGATGTTGGGGAGAAGCGAGTGCTTGTTCATAAGACTGGGGTGTGATTGGGGGAGTGATTAGCAAGTCGGAGTCAGTAAAGTCAGGATGATATAAGGCGGCACGTTGTTTTTCTGTCTTCTCTTTTAATCTTTGTGAACGTCGTAATACCAGTTGTGGGACTTCAACGGGTGGTTGGTTCACTGGTGATTTAGACGAACAAACTGGAGCATATTCCATCGATGTGGTTTCTGATGGAGGTGTGACCACTAGCGTGTCCTCAGTATCAGATAGGACCTGCATTCTTGTCTCGTCTAATGTTAAAGTGGGTGAGATTGGCGGTACGCTCTGAATGATATGTGGTTCATCAGGCTGTGGTGCTTCAAAGACTGGGGGTTCCATGTGAATTGGAAATACCAGAGGAACAGATGATGGATCTGATTTTCTTGTGAACTCTGGAAATACCTTAGGAAAGAAACGAACGGTACATGCTCGTAAAAACTTGCTCTCATTGAGCGCATAAATAAGGTACCCAGGAGATGAAGCGGAGTATCCCATAAAAACACCACTTTTGGCGCGAGTGTCAAGTTTTGATCGGTGCGACTTGGGTATATAATAGTATACCAGGCAATCAAAAGGAGCTCGATATTTGATGGTCGGTTTCTTTTTGGACCATATCTCTTCAGGGGACTTAGTTTGACCTCATCTAGGCAAAGAATTCAGATTAAATGCTGCTGTAGTCGCAGCATGGTCCCAGAATCGGTGCAGAACTTTTGACGATGCAAGAAGAACTCTAATTCCATCGCAAATGGAGCGTACGGTTTTCTCAGCAACATTATTTGACTGGGGATTCTCAGGAATGGTGAATTGTTGAGATATGCCTTGCTTCGTACAGAACTCACCTAGCTCTGCATTGGTGAATTCTGTTCCATTATCGGAACTTATATACACCAGATTTTGTCCTGTAGAGCGTTGTAGCTTTAGTATTAAGTCTATTAACGCTTTTGGCACTTCACTTTTTGTGAAGAAATCATCGACGGCTACTAACAGGAATTTGTTTCCATGGATAGAAGTGGTAGGCATTGGTCCCACTGTATCCACGTGAAGTAGCTGTAAAGGACGGGTTGACCGTTGACCTTGTACAATGTTGTGAGGGGCGTTGCATAATCGTGCTTGAAGGCATGCAACACATGGTTGGTCATCAGTTAATGGCGGCAAAACTTCAAGATCGCGCATGCTATGGTGTTTCACGGCTGCGGTGGGTTTTTTTGATGACGGATGGCCCAATGCATTGTGAATGTCACTATAAGTGACAGCCATTGAAAGTAATGGGGGGTCTGTTCGGGAAACTGAATGGATATTTGAGACCACGGGAAGTAACGGAGAATGAATATTTGAGTCGAACTTGCCTTTTAATTTTTCAACCATACAACTCTAAAAATGATTAAAAAACTATTATAATGGATAAAAGATAATGTAAATATTCTCAAATCATTCCAATGATGAGGATTTTATTTTCACATTTCTATTTCGATTTATATAATTTTACAGCAAGAACAAAATGAGTCAAACTTCCCTTTTAATTTTTCAACCATATGATACTAAAAATGATTTTAAAAATATTAAAAGGATAAAAAATAATGTATATAATTCTCAAATCATTTCAATGATGACGATTTTATTTTCAAATTTCTACTTTGATTGATATAATTTTACACTAAGAACAAAATGAAACGAAAATAAACATTTGAAATAATTTTCAGCTAGTTTTACTCCACATTATTCCAACTAATTATTAAAAAATTATAGAATAAAATGATTTTTTTTAATTTATTAGAAAAGGTAAGCTCTGTTTACTAAATAATATCAATAGAATATAAATTCTTTATGCTGCTGAGATCAGCGATCTCCATACAAAACTGCTTTGTATTGAGAACGATGGATGAGATCCGTCCCCGAATTTATCGATATTATTGCCTGGCTGCCAGGCAATTTTGGTTACGGATTCCTCCGCAGGCATGAGCGATCCAGTTTCTAATTCATATCCATGTAAATCGCCCTGCTCCCGACCAAGTGCGCATGCACGTGGACTTTGAAGTTTTCTTCAAACGCCATCAGATTTTACCTGAACAATAAATCGATCATCACTGCCGTATGAGGACGAGGCACGTCGAAACCATTTGTATCCATGAATCTTTTTTTTCCTTTAATGTTTAACCTTTTTTTTTTTTTTTTTTTTTTTTAATTTATTAATAATCTGTTTATACTAATAAATAAACAATGCTTAAATGGTAGGTTTTTAAAATTTACTAAATTACCCATTTTGCTTTATAGAAATTATTTAATACTGTATTAATTATCTATTTCAGTGAAACTGTATAATATTTTTAAACGATCAATTTTATTTGTTGTTCATGTTAAATATGTGTTATAAAGTATAAATTTTTAATTTTGTCCATACATTTTTTATGACAATTTTTTATAACTCCTAAAATGCTTCAAAATGTGTTTCACAACGATAGATTTGAAACTTTTGAAACGTAAAATTATAAATCTGTTTTTAGTGTTATAATTGAATTTTTTGTTAAAATTCGCCCTATTTCAGAAAACTATTACAGCCTGCATCCCCCCCCCCCTTTCCAGGGGACTAGTTGATGAAATCTGTTATTACTATTATTATTATTATTGTATAATGAAAAAAATGTATAATGTAAAAAAATGTATAATGAAAAAAATGTAAACGATGCTGTTGAAATATTTACAAATGAGCTCATGAAATGTGTTGATATGGTAATTCCTAAGAATAGAAGGCTAACAAGAAGGTATAGTCAAACATTTCCACAATGGGTCACAAAATATACGATTGACTGTTGGAAAATAAAAAATAAATTTCATAGGAAATATAAACAAACTAAGGACAAATGTTTTCAAGAAGAATTTCAAAAAAATCGTAGGGAGTTTAAAAGGAGTTTTGAAAAAGATAGAAATAATTACTACATGAGTATTGAAGATAAGGTTCTAAATAACCCAAAAAGTTTTTGGAAAAGTACTAATGAGCTGCTTGGAAGAAACAATCAAAACGACGATAGTGATGACTACCTATCAACCAAACAGAATTTAGATAATATTGGAAAGTATTTTGAAATGATGAATACAAATGTAAATGTGTTAGCTCTAAATGAAAATGAAAAACAAAATTTGAGAAATATTTCTGGTACAATATACAGTAAATTTAATTTTGATTACTTCAAGAAAAGCACTATTCTCAAGATTAGTAGGGAGATATCATGCTCCCGTAGCATAGATACGAATGGTATACCAGACTTTGTCTATAAGGGTTGTATTGAGATTATATTGAAGCCTTTAATGTACTTTTTTGATCTAATAATTGATTCGGGCAACTACCCTAAGAGATGGAAAACATCATTTTGTATTCCCATTCCAAAACAAAAAATTATAGAAGGCCCACAGACCTTTAGACCAATTAATATAGTTGCTTACCCTGCAAAAATCTTTGAAACAATAATTTCAAATGAAATCATAAAGTACTTTCATTCAGTCTTGCCGGATTGGCAACACGGGTTTAGAAAAACTAAATCCACATTAACACTAGAAGCAAAGAGCCAACTTGATGTGGTCTATTTTGACCTCACAAAGGCATTTGATTGAGTTCCTCATAATAGATTATGTGAAAAGCTTCTTGAACTCGGCTTTAGCAATCAAGCCTTGAAATTACTACGTAATGTAATAGAGAATCGGAGATTTAGAGTAAAATTTAAATCTTATACTTCTTCCGACTATAAAATGAATAGTGGTATTCCACAAGGGTCCTCTTTGGGACCTCTATTATTCGTAATATATCTGATAGATGTGGACTGTTATGTTAATCTTACAAATGTGGAAATTTTGGCCTATGCAGACGATCTGAAATTATTTAAGAAAATTAGTAAAATTGAAGACTCCAACGTTTTACAAAATGAAATTATAAATCTTGAGAGGTGGGTCAGGCAAAATGGGATGAAGATGAATATCGACAAGACTTTTTATGTTAGGTATACAAGAAAAAGCTTACCGTTTGCCAATAATTATAGCGTGAATGATAATAGTATAACTCAGAAGCATAAGATTCGTGACTTGGGAATATATTATAGTGATAATGGAACGTTTGTTGAACATATCAACCATTTGATTGTTCACCTATCTAGAATTACGGGAACGATAAAAAGATTAAAAAATTTTTTCCATAAAGTTCGGACATTTGAGAAATTGTTTGAAACACTTATAATGAGCAAAATTTTTTATGGCTTTGAGATATGGTTTACTATTATGAATTATGCTACCATTAGATTACAGAAGAAAATTGATAGCTGGAAGAAATTTTTGAGTTCTTTTAAAAGTATTAAACCCATTAGTATTATTTTACCTGAATTGGCAGATCGAAGTTATCAACGCTTACTTTTAAAATTAAGCAGTGGCAAAATAGTTTGTAAAGAAATTTTAAATAAAATAGGAATCGCCTACAATGTTGGCTCAAAAAGATCTGGCGCCAAACTTGTATGGAAACATTATAAATCAAATTACAAATATATTGATGTAGGGTGGAAACTTGTCGATTGTTATAACCGGTCCAGTGTTAAACCCAACATTTTTTATCCTTTTAATTAAACATTTTAAATTTCCTTTATTGAATTTTTAAATTTTTAGCTTAATAGTATGTTTAATGAAATTTTCTTTTCCTAATGATCCTGCTTATAGTAGAATTATTATTATTATTTATTATGTTTGTTCTAATGTGTTATTATTATACTATTATTACTTTACTAAATAGTTAAGTTTCTTTTTCTAATGTCCTCTTATATAGATAGTCAAGTTTTTTTCCTTTTGACTTTTCTGACTTCAGGCTCAATCTTGCCGATTATTTTAATCGTGCAATTATTTGGGCTTGATATTTCTTATTTATGACCCTCGTTTTAGTAACCCCGCTATTGGGCTTCGGCCTGTTGGGGGCGACTCTTTTTGTGAGATGTCGTACATTATTATTATTATTACAACGTTTTTATAACTTTCGCCATTTGGGTTATGTTTGGTGATGAAATCTTGTGATCAACATTTCAATACCCCTTCCACTAGTCTGATCTTGCTGAAATTTTATACACATACGTAAAGTCGCAAACAATGCAAGAAATTGGCTTATGTTTGTTTGCTGAAGAGATGGCGCTATGTGTACCTAATTTTGACATAAGCGTTGTTTTTTGAAAAAAAAAAATTTCTTCACTTGTTTCTCTACTCTGTTGTGATGTGGTGAAAAATTTTAAATTTTTTAAAAAATTTAAAAAATTTATACACAGTTATAAATTCAAATTTAAAAAATAAATGATCAAAGTTGCAGGTTTTATGAACAGAAAAATATAAATAATTTGCACAGTATGTTTCTTGACTTACAAATATCTTAGAATCTTATGAACCTGGCTATATGAAATCTACTTTGAATTTTGCTTGTAAGTTATGTATGCATCATATATTGGCAAAACGAATGAATTTTACAAAATCTATTCTTAAAATAGTAAATATTTGTAACTTTAATATGTCATAGTTGCTTAAAATATCTAATTCATTATTATTAAAAGTGAGATCCCTGAAATTGATTACTATTGATTACTAATTCATTATTATTAATAATCGGGTAAAAT
>JAHWFO010101140.1:0-21898 GCA_023313115.1 Rhysida immarginata | reverse complement strand
AATAAATTTTACAAAACATTGTGTGTAGTTTTTGTAATTTTATGTATAAAAATATAATTTTATAAATTTTTATTAAATATAACTTAATAAACTTTTATCAAATTAATTTTTATATTTATATCAAAAATTTCACTTTACCAATTTTAATTTTGTTAAATTATAAAAATTATTAATTTATTCAAAAAGCTATAATTATAATTATAAAAAATATCAAATTTAATAAAATAGGAACTATTAAATTTAAGTTTTTGATTTAAATATAAAAATTACTTTGATAATTAAATTTTGATAGAGAATTTTAAAAATTATAATTTGGAAAAACTATCCATTTGATTACAAAAAAATAACTACACATGCAACGTATTTTGAAATTTGTTCATTTATGGAAGTTTATAATATTGACGTAAAAATCTACCAAAAACATAGTTAAAATTTTCTATAATTTTTTTCACCCAAATAGCAAATTTTCATTATTCAATTTCATACGTTATATTCAAGTTTAATGATGAGTGATAATTAACTTCGCTAAAATAAAATGAAAATAACATGGACGTTTTATTTCAAGATTTGCCTCCACATTTCACAGACAGTTTAACCTTGTTATATAGAATTGTATTTTCTTAAAAAGAACTATATTCAACAAAAAATATATTTTCTGATAGTCTGAGAATTGCACAATGCAACATTATTTATAACATTCGGTAAAGTTTAATATAAACGTACTTGCTTCTTATTACTTCTTCGGATATTTTAACGAATTTATTAACCTCCAAGAAGCATAGATTGAAGGATCCTGAAATTTTGCTGATTAAAATTTAGGATTAATCAACGAATATTTCATTAAAAATTTAATCTAAATTGCATCTTCCACATGCATTTCAATGGTATCTATCGCTGCGTTTGGGCCAACAATGGCTGACAAACTCACGTGACAGCCGTTCTACCAATCAGCAGCTGCGGGCGGCGCGGAAAAGATTTGACCCCTGAGCAATGGCGGAAGATTATGTGATCCGATGAAAGCCGATTAACTCTCTCCCAACATGATGGTCGCATTAGAGTTAGAAGAGAAGCGCATGAGGCAATGGACCGGTCATGTATCGTACCCACTGTTCAAACCTCTGGAGGCAGTGTTATGATTTGGGGTTGCTTCTGCTGGGGCGGAACCTCAGCAACATTGTGCAGCAATAAAATGAAGTCTCCGGAATATATGAGCTTATTGAGTAACCTTCTTCTACCCTCAATGCAGTACTTCTTTCCCAAAGGTGATGACAGTGAAACTCTATAATAAAGCACTTGTGTTTGCGTAGAAGTAGTCGACTGGTAACCGTTTTACTCCTTAAAAATATCAATAATAAAAATGTTAATGAAATATTTGGAAATTGTAAACGATACCTTGCAGATTGTATTGTTAGAACTTACCTTGAAAAAGCAAGAATCCAAGCTGTTTTTAATCACAAATAACCCTTCTTTATCACTAACCATATTTGCACAGATCAAGACTGTCACACGATTCTTTGACGTTTTGCAACCTTTTGCATCATCAGATTGGAACATATAAGTCTGTTCAGGTAGCTCACGATAATGAAGTCTCGTCTCATCTACTTTGTATATATTCTCTGGAGAAGACTCGAAGCAAATTTGGGGCCCTTCGTTAATTAACCAATTTCCTGCAGCTAAAACATTTGCTTCTGTTCGCCGTCTGTGCGCTTGCAAACGAATTTTTCACGTTTTTTGCAGCGGTGAAACCATCCATCTGTCGCAACAAAATTTGTTTTTTCCATTTTGGTCGCAAGTTCTTCAGCTTTCTGTTTCACGCGAGTATCTCTTTCATGAACATCTGTAAACCACATTTTCAATGCCTTTTCCACCTGTTGATCCTTTCTCTTCCGATTTCTAAGGCTATTTACATTTTCGTTTTACACGACAGCATCCTCAATTGCACATCGATTTTTCAAATCTTCTTTTGAAGGAGAGTTTGGGAAATTTTCAATTGAATTGCTGCATTTCGTTGACTCATTTTCGGAAGTTTATCAAACCTTCGTATTATGTCTGCTTTATCCTTTAGAGTAAGATCATTTCGTCGTTTAACTGGTGCATCCATCGAAATACTCTATTGATAAATGTGTAATGGGATAGCTGTGTAATTAATAAATTTAGTGTAATAGGACAGTTGTGGACAAAAGAAAGGAAAAGAATGAAGACTTAGCTTTTAAGAGCTGAACTGCAAGTATGCTATAATTTTCATCTAAAATGTAACGAATTTCATGCCTTTACACTATAAAATATTCAGCTGTTACATGCTACCAGAAGTAGGACAAAGTAGAAATTTAAAAAAAAAAAGCATTCTGTGAGAACAGCAATAAGTTACATTATTTTGAATGCAGAAAAGTGAAATTATATTCATATATGTTAACATCAATCACTTCTTAACATTTTTATAAATCTACTCAATCATTTTCCTGAAGTTGTTCAAAATGACAAAGTTCAAAGTACATTTTGTTTACTTATTACAGAAGTTTAATGATATCCTAAAACAGCATCATTATTCCCATAATTTGTATTAGCACAATCAGCTCTTAAAAATACCCTTTTCATGTTTCAAGCTAAGGTAAAACACTAAACTTTAAGGTTTGTAAATAAGTGACCGTAATTAATGACCTATTTGTCTATTACTGTAGACTACAATAAACTTTTTATAGTAAATTTGGTCATTAAACATTAATTCTGGATGCAGGTTTCTTGACTTTGTACAAATTTAGGGTGATCCAAAAGTCAGGAAAATCTTTAAATCTCAATAATTCTCACACGAATGCAGATATAAAGATTCTGTTTGTAGAAAAACGAATGAAATGAAGTCGACTTTTTTCCAGGAGTCGGAAAAAATTAATGCAAGAATTGTTCGGTATTTGACTATCAGTTTATGCAAATTTTCGGACTGTATAAAAAAAGCAGCACTCGCTGCAAACGCTATTTCGGAAGGACGGCACATTGAATATTTTTAAGCCGATAGTTAATCAGGTATCTGCCCATCTGAAAATTTGCATAAACTGATGTCTGTAACCTGACAATATCTAACTTTCTTTAACTTTCTTTCTTTGCCAGACTGGAACAAGCACGAACGGAATAAGCGCGACTAGAATAAGTCTTCCGGAATTGCCAGTCTGAGAGTTGGCAAGCCTACCCAGATTTCGCAGTAATACATTTTATTCTACTGTATTTACTTATTTATCTAAAATACAAAATTCACATTTCAAAATATCCCACCGGTTTTCGTGACGTTTCAACAATAGAAGTGACGTAGTGCCATGGCTATGCACGGCCGTACTATATCTTCAGGCCTGACGAGGCCAACGAGATAACAAGGCCTGGAAGCGAAAAAGTCACCTGACCAACTGGGTGCTAGCAACGATCCAACCTTCATTGTCTCCATCTTGGATATTAACAATCAGTGTTTTTCTTTTGTTGGAAACAATCAAGGTATTATGATTTAAAGTTTTTAAAAATAGTATTATGCTACAGCACATAATATTAAATATGAAAAAATGTATCAAGTAAATATCAATGTTAAAGTATTTCAGTTGAGAAAGGGGTTCCCATGGCAACCGACCTCTAGCATGACGTTATCAATCCTCAGTTGTCAGGCCGTGGGCTATGTATAGATCGCGTCGGCTTCGGTAAAGCACTAAACCTAAAAAGAAAAGTTAAAAACAAGACGCGCAAACTATTAAGGGAAAGATAAAAACATTAAAAAGTACACGTAACACTCCCGAAATGTACATCTGGGTCATTAAAATATCTTATTGTGGAATTGTGGTTTCATGTTGTTGTTACCATACTTTTGGATATGGGAAACCAGCTCCCGCAGTTTGTCCTTCCATTTTAGATTCATCCTTTTAAGTAATTTTTATGCAGCAACCTCATGAATGGAATTATTGCTGAATCCAGGCGCCCCAGAAAGAGTCACATCCAAGAAATTAAAATAGTTTCAATACCTCCAAACCTGTTTGCATTTTTTTCTCTTGCCTTCTGTGTTTTCATTTAAGTATAATGCTGCAATGTCTTTATGCCAGTCCGGTTTGACGAAACATCAATCAATACCTTGCGTTCGTGCTTCTACTACAATCATGTTGAGAATGGATCACAATCACATTGGCACACAAATTACTATCAGTGCCATGCATGTCTACGCTGTATGGTATTCGCAAACATATATTGGCAGTGTTGTTATATTTTGCATCCAATCTATGTAACACAAAATAAATAAATCAGAATAATTCTCGTTTACTTTGGCAAGATATGTGAATGAACGTAGGAAATAAGAGAAAATAAGTTATATTTAAAAGTTTATTCATGCATATTACAAACCTATTTGAAAATAAAATTTCAATTTATACATAAATTATTAAGATACAATCATTTATAATACACATCTGAAGTTCATTCTATTAATTTTTAATTTGGAGAAATTGCACTCAATCAGTCCAACGCACTAAAGCACTTTAAATATTGCAAGAAAGAGAAAACACATTCTTTTCATTTTATAAAAAGCAGTCTTTGTAAAAGCGATTCCAATTATTAAAATAAGTTTCTTACGACGTATCCTGTTTAAACAACTCTTCATTTCTACTACAATAATTAAAAATATTTACACTGGATAAAAATTCGATTAAGAGAGCTCAATAAGTCCGATGAACGAAACTTCTTTGGAAATCGCAGTTTTTATAGACTTCTCATAATTAAAGTTCGACGAAGTTAAAATAAAATCTTCAAGCACCGTGCTGTTTTAAGAGAAGAATTTCTTGTCCATAATAACCTAACATCGAGACCGATAAGACACTGATTAAAATGTCGAGCTTATGATCGATGCACAAATAATTGGAAAGACCGAAACTGAAGGCAAAGCCAATGGACTCCCATAGCCGATGATTTGAATAGGCTGCTTCTAGGTTCTTATGAAATACCACGCCGTAAATAGCTAGCAAAAAAAAAAAAAAAGAAACAGAGTAAGTAATAAACATGAACGTATATCATATATTTCATTTCGCTTATGCATTTATAATTATTAGAATGTTGCTTGAAGATACATTATTAAATGTAAAATAGCTATTTTTTTCTGTTTTGTTTTCTCTTAAGGAGAAAAATAATTTTTTATATTAGATTATTTCTAAATCTGTTTATGTTTCTGAGAAATGAGAAGACATGGAGGCAGACGTATAGGATAATCGCAGTTCTCATAAAATTATATTTTTTAATGCAAGTTTTTTTTTAATCTAAATTTTCACTAGAATGAGCGGAAATATCCAAATATCAGGCCTTCCTAGAATGAGCTGCACTTATGGGTAAAAAATAATAATATACAGGGCGAAGAAACAAGAGACAAGATTCATTTGACCACAAAAACTTGTGGTCGAAATGTACATGTGTCCTAATAAATATCAAGTTTTTGTGGTTAAGTGGATCTTGTCTCTCCTGTTTCTTCACAGTGAAAGTAATCACAATCCTAGAGGTGTATTTCTAATTATTTTAATATACAAGGCGTTTCCTTACCATACGGCAAAAATTCATGGGGTAATTCTTTGAGTTATTTTAAGAATCTTTGTCCTTTGATGAATTTCGGAATATCGCTTTGTTTCGAAGATACAAGGCTATAAAGGTTTTTCGACAAAACAATACTAATGTCTTTTAACAACAACTACTAAAAGGGGCTGTTTTTTTGCACTCACACAAGGTTAGTGGAGATATTGAGAACACTATCAGTTTACTCATGGATTTCCACTATTCCAGTGGAAAATGTAGATGATTTAAGAAATCGGAAACTTAATGGGTGTAATGCAACAAGAAACAACCCTGGCGTTTTTGAAAGAGTTCGGCAGTCAGTGAGGAGAAGATTAGATTCATGCATCCTATCTGGCGATAGTCATTTTTAGCAGTTTTTCTACATGAAGAAGCTTGACATGTGATATTAGATAATGAAAGATTATTTTTGTAGAAAATCTTTCTCGCCCTGTATCTTCGAAACAAAGTGGCATTCCGAAAATCACCAAAGCACAAAAGATTCTGAAAATAACCCAAAGAATTCTCCTTTGAATTTTTGCCATATGTACATCCTATTCCAAAATCGTTTTCACCTAGGTGAATGATGTCCGGCGTCTTTGCAAAACAATAAACCAGTGAAATTAATCGGTTCAGGCAAGAAGTCGAGTTCGAATCACGTCGGACTCGACTTCTTGCCTGAACCGATTAATTTCACTGGTTTAATGTATTGCAAGAAAGCCGAACATCCTCAACCTAAGTGAAAACGCTTTTGGAATAGGGTGTACAGGGTGTTGCAAAATATACAGGGGCCGCTTCATAAAATGATAATTGGGAAATTTTATTTTGTTAACCCATTTACGCCGAAATTGGTAAAAATGAGAATTGATACTTCATATCTGAAATTTATATTCTATAGCATCTAAAGACATAAAATATAATTTACATAGACATAAAAAAATTACATCTATGGAACGACATCATATAATTTTACAATAAAATCTAAGTTTGGAATCGCTAGGCAACGGCCCAGGAATTGACGTCACTACTTATTTTCTTGTTAAGTGAATTAAAAGTAAAAAGTAAAAATTAATTTTTAATTTTAATTTTTAAGTTATCATGGAGCATGTTTAATTTTTACGTATCATCAAATAATTGGCTATTTATTGGACCGCATTTTCATTTCATCGAAATTTTTATTGTGAACTTTTCGGATTTTTCGGACCTTAATTTCAAAATTCAAATTCTTCAAGACCTTCAAAAATTCAAAATGTTTTCATCGTTATCATTTCATATTGTCACCTTTTAAACAAGTGCCGAGTCGACAATGAAGTCCGTTTCTACGAGGTGTGAAAATTATGGTCAGGATAGTGGACTTGAGATTACTTGGACTGTTAGAAGCTTTGTTATTTACGAGGGAAGATCAAAAAGTAAGTTGCACTTCCACGGTATGGCCATTTATTACACCACCTATACAAAAGCAACACGGCTATAGCAGCATACAATGTATGTTCACTTTTCCACATAGTCCCCAAGAGACCCTAAACTTTTACCCGAACGATCAACCAACTTTTCGATTCCGGATGCATAGAAATCTCCTCCAGCGTTTTGTAACCACACGGTGACAGCCGCTTTCACCTCCTTATCGTTTCGAAATCGTTGTCCTCCGAGTTCCGTTTTGAGCTTACCGAAAAGATGAAAGTCGCATGGCGCTAAGTCGGGACTATATGGAGGATGTTGCCAAACCTCCCACTTGAATAGCTGCAGCAGTTCGCACGTTTGGCGGGCCTTGTGAGGTGTTTGCGTATCGTGCAACAAAATCACACCGGCGCTCAATTTCCATATACAGCAGTGATTTCACGATGAATGTCCGTGCAATTCACCCGTTTGGCCCATAGAAATCGGATTGCTACTCACACCTCAAGTTTGGACTGGACATCCAGTTGACGCGCCATTGCTTTTAGCCCGCTAGTCACACAAAACAAGACGGGAAACAACAGCAACCGTCCTATCCGACGTCTGCGCAGTTAATGTCTCTTTCTCCGCTTTGCCCAAGATTGCGACACACTGCGCGCTCCTGCGGCGAGTTAGTGCAACTTACTTTTTGATCTCCCCTCGTAGTAATCTTTTAAATTTTATTAGTTTTAAGTCCCTTTTTAGCACATTTTCGTAGAAAAGTGCTTATGTGATCGGTTTGTCCAGCTGTCCGTAGACAATTCCCACAATTCATTGCGTTGCAATAGAAAGAGTGCATATATTGAATTGCTGGAAGAAACTAATTATCCTCGCATTCGGGAAAACGCGTGTTGAGAACATGGGTTCGGCTCTGCGCGTGCTCTAAACGCTAATGAGATGGTGCGCGTACAGGACGCACGCGTTTGACGATTATTGAAAGAGCGGATCGGTCTCTAAATCAAGAAAATTTTTTTATTCCTAGGGAGCTTACTATTTATTCCAATAACTTGAAAACGAATTAACTTTTTCACAGTCTGTTTTCACCAATCCATTAATATGGGACAGAGCACGAACAAGTACAAACGTGAGATAGCCGGAATAGGTATGTGCTCTAATGGCACATGCTTTCATGGTACCATTATGATACTCCCTTAAACATTTCCTATAACAAGATATGGCATGTCATATATCAAACAAATTGTCACAACATATCATGAACTAATATATAAGAGTAACTAGTGATAGCAGATATTGGTCTAATGGCACGTGTATGCGCAAGGATTTCTTATGAATGAATATAACGCGTAAATAATGATAGTGTGAATTGTTTAGTAGTACGTGTTTTAATGGTACCAAATGGTACCATTGGAACTTTCAATGCTAAGATATGGCATGTAATATCAAACAACTCGTAACAACGTACCATGAGTGAATATAACGAGTAAATAATGATAATGATTATTGGTTAAGAAGCACGTGTCCTAATGTACCCTTAATATACCATATAGTACAATTGGAACTTTTAATGCTAAGATATGGCATGTAATATATTAAACAACTCGTAACAACGTGCTGTGAGTTTATATAACGAGTAAATAATGATAATGGTTATTGGTGTAGTAGCACCTGCCCTAATGGTGCCATATGATGCCATATGGTACCATTGGAACTTTCAATGCTAAGTTGCGGCATGTAATATATCAAACAACTCGTAACAACATGTAATGAGTGAATATAACCAGAAAATAATGATAGTGGGAATTGGTTTTGTAGCACTTGCCCTAATGGTACAATATAGTATTGTTAAAACTTTCAATGTTAAGATATGGCGTGTAATACGAGGTGCATTCAAGTTCTAAGGCCTCCGATTTTTTTTCTCCGGATTGGAAAGAGATAGAAACATGCGCATTTTTTTAAAATGAGGCTGCGTTCATTGTCAATACATCCCAGAGATGGCAGCACCGTATGGCAGATGGAATTTTACCGCCAGCGGCGAGAATGAGAACTGTTTTAGATACTTAAAATGGCGACGTTTTCCTTACTTGAACAGCGTGCAATCATTCGTTTTCTGAATTTGCGTGGTGTGAAACCAATTGAAATTCATCGACAGTTGAAGGAGACATGTGGTGATGGAGTTATGGATGTGTCGAAAGTGCGTTCTGGGTGCGACAGTTTAATGAAGGCAGAACATCGTGTGACAACAAACCGAAACAACCTCGGGCTCGCACAAGCCGGTCTGACGACATGATCGAGAAAGTGGAGAGAATTGTTTTGGGGGATCGCCGAATGACTGTTGAACAGATCGCCTCCACAGTTGGCATTTGTGTGGGTTCTGTGCACACAATCCTGCATGACGACCTGAAAATGCGAAAAGTGTCATCCAGGTGGGTGCCACGAATGCTGACGGACGACCACAAGGCTGCCTGTGTGGCATGTTGCCAAGCAATGTTGATGAGCAACGACAGCATGAATGGGACTTTCTTTTCGTCGGTTGTGACAATGGATGAGACGTGGATACCATTTTTCAATCCAGAAACAAAGCGCCAGTCAGCTCAATGGAAGCACACAGATTCACCGCCACCAAAAAAATTTCGGGTAACTGCCAGTGCTGAAAAAATGATGGTGTCCATGTTCTGGGACAGCGAGAGCGTAATCCTTACCCATTGCGTTCCAAAGGGCACCACGGTAACAGGTGCATCCTACGAAAATGTTTTGAAGAACAAATTCCTTCCTGCACTGCAACAAAAACGTCCGGGAAGGGCTGCGCGTGTGCTGTTTCACCAAGACAACGCACCCGCACATCGAGCTAATGTTACGCAACAGTTTCTTCGTGATAACAACTTTCAAGTGATTCCTCATGCTCCCTACTCACCCGATCTGGCTCCTAGTGACTTTTGGCTTTTTCCAACAATGAAAGACACTCTCCGTGGCCGCACATTCACCAGCCGTGCTGCTATTGCCTCAGCGATTTTCCAGTGGTCAAAACAGACTCCTAAAGAAGCCTTCGCCGCTGCCATGGAATCATGGCGTCAGCGTTGTGAAAAATGTGTACGTCTGCAGGGCGATTACGTCGAGAAGTAACGCCAGTTTCATCGATTTCGGGTGAGTAGTTAATTAGAAAAAAAATCGGAGGCCTTAGAACTTGAATGCACCTCGTATATCAATCAACTCCTTACGAGTTATTAGATCTATTGTTATCCATAGCTTATTTGTATCAAGAGCATAATTCTGTTAGGCTTAATGGTATCTAAAACTCATTACTGTATACATATTGCTAATTAATAGTAGTTAATCGCTTGCTTCAATAGTAGATGATAACGTAGAAACACTTTAGTAATTTAATATGAAAAAATAATAGATGCTTACACATAACGAATTCAGCAATTGAGGCTCACTTCGTTTATCATTATGTGGGAATTCTTACAAATTAAAGAACTTTATTTTTTTAAATGTATGAGGAATAACTTCACTCTCCATTTATTTTTCAGTTCTTTAAGTTTATTCGTTTAAATTCTCTCTACACATTAGCTTATTTAAATAGTAATTTACAATTTAGTTTTCATATTTATTTATTTACTCTCAAGTGTTTTAAAATGCTGGTTAATTTGATATATCCATGTACGATGCTATAGCACGAAAATGTGCTCCCTTTATCCGCTTTGGCGGTAAAATCATTCTTGTTAATTATATTCTTGTAATTTTTTATGTTTTTATAAATTATTTTTATGTCTTTACATGCTACACAATATAAATTTAAGATATGAAGTCTCATCGTCCATTTTTACTAATTTGGCGTAAATGGGTTAACAAAATAAAATTTCCCAATTATCTTATGAAGCGGCCCCTAAAGTGAGAGGATAGGCTACCCAGCAGTACTGGTATATTTTTGCAACACCCTGTATATTACATTACTTGACAATTGCTAAGGAACATGCCCATTCTGCTATTTCGGGGCGCTGGAAAATAATCCAGGACGCATTAAAACATGATTGCTGCTGTGTTGTTCGATTTGCATAATTTGAATAAAAATCACGTATCCAATGAGCTGTGGTTCAGTTAAAATCAGTAGCCGTGGAGCGAATACACGTGCAGATGTTTTGCGAAAATTACTGTAAATTTTCAGCCCCTCTATCATATATCGTCTGCAAAATGCCGCAAGACGTCATTTGAGTGATTACGATCGTGGACGAGCTGTTGGACAGCTTGAGGCAGAGCAAAGTGTGACTGAAGTTGCGCGAGCAATGGGCGTTGCGAAACGTGTTGTTTTTCGTTTGAAAACTGCTGCTGCCACCAGAGGATCCGGTCTACGTGTGCATGGGGGTGGTCGTCGAAAGAGCATCGTAGAATAGGGAAGACCGTAGCATAGCCCTTTCAGCAAAAAGAGGAAGAAATCAGATAGCCGCACAGATAGGCACAGATCTTGCCGCTGCTACAGTGTCTGCCAGAATCATTTTCCGTCGGTTGAATGATGTTGGGCTGAATGCACGGACGCCTATCAAATGCATTCCACTATCTCCGCTTCATCGACGGAAGAGATTAGAGTGGTGTAACGAGCATCGTGATTGGGGCGATCAGGAGTGGTCCACGGTGATGTTCTCTGACGAGTCTCTCTGTTCACTATGCAGAGTGATTCCTGGCGTTAACTGATCTGGCGTGAAAAGGGAATTCGTTATCACCAACAACACGTTCGGGAAGTGGATCGTTTTGGTCAAGGAGCCATTGTGTAGAGGTGGGGTGGGGGTCATCATGCATGATGCCAGAACACCACTTCACATCTTTGCAGGAGTGTCTGTTACAGCAGCACGGTAATGCAAGGAGATTCTTCTAGAATCACGTGATTCTTTTCCGTAGAGCAGTTGGTCCAGACTTTGTGATCATGGACGACAATGCCCGTCCACACAGGGCGAACATGGTATCGGATGTTCTTGAGAATGAGGATATCAAGCGTTTGCAGTAGCCCGCATATTCCCCGGACCTCAATCCCATAGAACATGCCTGGGACGCTCTTGGTATACGTGTGGCACAAAGGATTCTGCAGGAACTGACAAATGCGTTACAGGAAGAATGGGAAAAGATCCCCACTGCTCTTCTCAACAGTCTGGTGGGAAGCATACCAAACACATGCAAAATATGCATTGCGGTTCGAGGAGGCAATACTCACTACTAAGGGTCTAACATTTCAAACCGGTGACAAACAACCAACATTTTTCTTTAGTCACCCACTGACGATTCATGATACCTCTTCTGCTATTTCATTATGTTCGTTTCCTTATTTTAAATTCCATGCCATTTTGTGTTCATAACGTCACTGTAATACGTCTACTGAATTTTGGTAACGTTTATTTCTTGGGATTATTTATTGACAAAAAATGTTGCTGTTCCTTAGCAATTGTCAAACAGTGTAAAAACCGGGTATTTCAAAATGCTTTATAATTTGTGTCAGAAACATGCACGTTTATCAAATGATATTCACAACAGAATATTACTGCGTCTATCCGTAGGTGATTGGTTGTTAGGTTTTTGGATGCGTAAACATCTATCTAGTTGTGGATAATTTCATAACATTCGTGAGTCAATTCCATATTGTTATCTTTATGATCGTATCGTTCCATGTTCTTGAGACAAATAAAAATGTCCTTACCCTAGGCGGGATTCGAACTCGCGACCCGACGAATTCGAGAACTGATAGCCTATACCCCAGCGCTCTCAACCACCGGGCTGGCGTCCGTCGATATATGCCTAACTAGGAAACTGGAGAAAATAAAATTCCGAACCGAAACTAATAATGGTATATGTAGTACCTGTATCTCATAATTAGCCAATATACCCGGCATTGCTCGGGCTCCTTTTTGATGGAATTTTGCAATATCTGAATGTGAATATACAGTGAAAATGAACACATGAAAAAAGGTTAGAATTAATAGAGTAAAATCATATTGAAAAACCGAAAATAATTCTTTAAAAAATGCTCCCAATACATTGCGCACTCTAACTATGGCCTTCTAGCAGTTCTACCACAGATTAGAGAAAACATGTTTTCTCTGTTTTCTTAAATCTGAGATTCTATCCGACTTCTACATTTGTGTAGAATAATGCATGTGGTTTCGAAAGAGGAAGGAATAGAATAAAAATAAAACAATACTTTGATCTGACGTTTCTTCAGCCCTGGTTGTGGCTGTAGTTCTCCTATTTCGCTCGGCACATACTTGAGTTTGGATGAGCTTGTGGCAACATGTAGGCTTTGTTTTACCACAATCGGCCCATGGGAAGAGAAGATATAATAATTTGAAGGTTTATGGTAAACGCCCTTATTTTAAAATAAAGTATCGTTCATTACTGCAGATGGGCTTATTCTAAACTTGCTAATAACCGATATAGATTAAAAAATCATAAAAAATTGACTTTTAAAAATCATTTGTTCATCTAAATATTCAACAATTCCAAAATTCCACGCGAATGACGTTTCTAGCCTAAATAATTTCTTGGTAACGTAATCATACTTCGTGAATTCGCCCTAAAGTGGTGAACTTCGACGATACAATGGATACCCATATTCACCCGTTATAGTTTGCTCTACCAGGGTGCTAGGACATCTTTTAGAGCAATGGCTATCTTGCATGCAAAATGAGTTTCGGTTTAATGCATCTACTCCGATGCAACTACATTAACCCAGTTGTTGGCCAATTGGTGAAAATTCGCACGATTTCGAAAACTGCGCTGAAGCGTGGCCGACTCCTCTTCATCTGGTGCTCGATAGCCGGCTTCAGTTCCTTCTATGGGGACTTGGTTTATTTCTTCATGGATGTACATGATCGTTTGTATCTAATAAATAATATTTGAATAATTTTCCATTTTCTGATAATATTATTTATTAGACTTACCTAATTCCATTTTTCCATCGTTTGTGTCTGTGTGCTCTGCGATTCCAACAATCTGAGCTGGCTTATTCACTAATTGATAATCTATCGTTGCATTCGCCCTTTGTTCTCGATATCTTGAAGTCAAACTTGGGCATTCATCACTTGAAGCAAAACAGTGCCTGGGCAAAACCGATATAGCGCCCAGAGAACGGGCTACTTTCTCTACCGCCTTTCCACTATTTCTCATTTACAATCACAAACAGACAACCGATGTTATAGATATAGACAGTGGCGGCGTGGGGTCCCGGGATACAATAGGGCCCCGAATGTTATAAAAATAGACAAAAATATCGTTTAACGGACAATTAAATAAGTAATTGAAAGTAAGTTAATTTATTTTATGGAAGGAAGCTTTAACTATTAAAATCAAATAGCAGTTAATTTTGAGGGCTCCAAAATTGAGGCTCCTAACTTCAGTTTAAGGGCCCCAAAATTTTAACCGCTTGGGGCATCCGCCTAACTTGAGCCGCCATTATTATTAAACCCCTTAAAACTTAAAGCTTCCTTGAAGCAAGCATTTAATATCAGACCAAGGCCAACGAAATAACAAGGCCTGGAAGCGAAAAAGTCACCTGACCTTCGGGGTGCTAGCAACAATTCAACCTACATTGTTTCCAACATACGGAAAAACACTGATTGTTAACATCCAAGATGGAGACAATGGACGTTGGATTGTTGCTAGCACCCCGATGGTCAGGTAACTTTTTCGCTTCCAGGCCTTGTTATCTCGTAGGCCTCGATATCAGCTCTTGTTGACGCAACTTAGAAACACGAACAGCCGATTGTTGTTAAAAAGACAACTTGCCGATTGTTGGCACAAACTTTGCCTTGCTTTGTTGGTCCGTGCATATTGTTGGTAAGATATCTCCTACTTTTTGTTATTGTTACCATCTGAATATCGATTAGAAGAGTATGAGGCCAACGGGAGGTCGGACGTGAACAGGACCTACCTATGACACTCCCCGGGTCTTCGAGGTCCTCTGTATAAAATTTCAGCCTCGAGGTTGCCTGGTTCAGAAGTTATGGAGTAACAAAAAACAAACAGACGGAAAGTGCGCTATATATATAAAGATATATCGATTATAAAAAATTACGTGCCAAAATTCATATTTACAGATTTTATAGGCATTTTAAATTGTGCAGAGGAAATTTCCGAAACATTCGTAAAACTTTAAAATAAATTGTGCTAGAGCCATTAAACTCAGGTCTATCCATAGGAAAGTGGCTGTGCCCCTAGTGTAAGCGCTGAGAAGTTACGAAAACTAATTTTTGAACCACGATAGATATGGAAAAAGTTTAATTTACAAAGTTGTAGAGCATCACCGATTTAGTAGAAATCCACTCTTCGCATAATGAAAAAAATAGAATAAAACTCATAAAACGGGAGAGAATAGGACATGTACGGAACACCTTTTGGACACAGTGCTTTGGAATATTCACGTGTAGAACAAACGCGAATATTTAATACTTGCTACAATATAAGATTGAATAAAATTAAACAAAACAATAATTAAATTTCAACCTTTAGAGTAGATTTCCACTAAATCGGTGATCCTCTACAACTTTGTAATTGGAACTTCTCTGTCTGTCATGGTTTAAAATTTACTTTTTGTATCTGCTCAGCACTTACACGGTGAATATTTTTATTCAGTCGGGCACGGCCACTTTCCTAAAGATAGACCTGAATTGTATGGCTCTAACATCATTTGTTCTAAAGTTGTTCATCCGTTTCGGGAATTTCCTTCTTACTCTGTATATGGGCATTTAATATGCTTATAAAATCTTTGAATATGAGTGGGCACGTAATTTTTTTATAATCGATATATTATTGGATATAGTTGGTTCCTAAATTATCTTATTTTCGGTTCGGAATTTTATTATCATTCCGTGAGGTTCCCTAGTAAATGTCGCAATACTATGTTAAGAATGCACTGCACAAGTTGTATAAACAATAAGAATGCAAAGTTACTAAACTGCTGCAATGTCAGGCCACTTTAATAAGTGTAATCATGATTCTTTTCCATTATTGCTATGATTTGTAGTCTAAACTGCCTTAGAGAGGTTGATTAGCTGTATTTATAACCAGAATGGTTCACATGACGTGCTGCGAAATGGATAGGATTATTCATGTGCACAAGGAGGATGAATCTAATAAAATGGCCAGATAGTATAAATAGCGGGAGGCTCAGTTCAGGGAAATTAGCCCCCTTAACTCCGTGTGAAGCTTATTTCATATCTAGTAAGTTATATGAAAACCAGCAGACCCGGCAATGCTTTGCTATTGTTATGTATGAGCATCTTCTAAAAATCAACTGATGAATCGCCATCTTTTGGCTCTTCTAAGGTGAGCATACTCCAAGACATTAAATTAAGATATTTTTTTTCGTAAGCCTATATGTTGCCGCAAGCTAACCTCAACTTGTTGCAATTTTGTTGCTTTATCTTTATTCCCCGCGAAATTGCATCAAAAAATCAGAAAATTTTATGAAACACCCCCGAAAAATCGATTTTTATCAGTTTTCGCACCCTTAAAATTCCAATATCGAAAATCGGGGAAACTAATTTTTTTGGAGCGGTAGTTAGAAAGCTTCCTGCAAAATTTCGAAGATCTGCGTTTATTGGCGGTGAAGCCAAGCGATCGAACGTGCAATTTCTTTCTGCTCCCCTGGGTGGGCAGGGGGCCCGAATTTCGAGAAACCCGGCCTTAGCACGCCTCTACACTATCCGTCCTATTACCTCACCGAGTTTCGAGTTGTTGGCTTCATTAGGTTTGATGTGCGTTTGATGAGTCAGTTAACCAGCTTCTTTATATACTGTATTGGTCGCCACGAAAAGTCCTTTTAGATAATAAGATACACTGTACATTGTATTTCCGCGCGAAAGACTTCCAGTTACTGTTGATGCTGTTGCACGGAATAATCGCAAAAGCAAACAACGACGTCACAGTTTTAACGCTATAAAAAATGCCATTCAGATAAAAACTAAAAGATACACTGCATTCCCGCACGACAGACTTGCAGTCATTGTTGATGCTGCTTCACGGAACAATCGCAAAATTCTTCATTAAACAAAGCAAACGTCACAATTTTTTAAAGCTGGCAAAAATCCCATTCAGCTCCAGGTAACAACAACTTATAAATAAAAAATTAATTAAAAAAACATTTTGTAGTGGACCGAATTGTGAATCTAAATCATTCTCGAATCCACTTGAACAGACACAAAAAATTTCATCAAAACCGGTCCAGCCGTTTAGGAGGAGTTCAGTCACATACACACGCACAGAAGAATCTGCCTCTTCCATAATTTTAGACTGTTTATTCGAAATTAATCCAAAGATAATATTCATTAATGCACTCAGTTTTTAATGAAAATAAACATTAAACGTATCTATACTTACATGTGACTTGTGTGACCCATATAGAGTCCGCCATCCCCCAAAGTGCTGCGAGGAGGAAAAATATATAAATATTTTTTGGATCAGGAACCCAATAAAGTATGACTAGAGCGATGGAAAGATTCAATATTGCTCCAAATGTAAAGAGAGGAATTCGGCCAGTCCTTTTGATAAGAATTCCGCATCCCATTGAAGATAAGGCGTTGACAACATACAGGCACATCATCACATAACCCACCTTTCCAACCCCTAAAGGACACGTGATAAGTGACTGAAAAAACAAAACATGTATTATTACTAATACCATATTCGCATTCGTAAACCATTTTTGAACAAAGTTTTAATTTCATTTTAAAAACATTTTATGCACGGAATGAATTTTCAACTCTTAGTAGTGCATTTAAATTTGAAGAAATTTTGTGTGTAATTTAGTTAATTATCGATGATACAATTTCTTAACAACAGCGAAAAAGGTTCAGGGTCAAAAAGTAATCACCACACACATCCACGCAATGACACCTTTTGGTGAATACAGCTAATTGCGAACTTTTCATTCTATGTCTTTGATTAAATTTCAGTCCTGGACCTTTTTCCTTGTTGAGTTAAGAAATTACGCCATCAATAATAAATTTTAATAGTGCGCTTTATACTAATAAATAGCAAACCTTAGTAAAATCCCCGGCCATGAAACCTATTTCTAGACCATTAAAAATTGTTAAAGGAATAAGAAGAATCTGTTTGGCATCTTTCATCTGCTTAAACGTGGCTGTGAGTAACTGTATTCCTGGAGTTTCTTCTGTTTCTCTTTCCAGAGGGTCTAAGAACACTGCCATAAAAACAGACGAAGCCAGAGCACATACCAAGTATACTCCGCATAACATATAGATCTGTAATGAGAAAAGATTTATTCAAGAATTTTCTTAAATCTTCATTTTTTCAATATTCAATTTACCAGTATAGATCATAAATTACTTGATTTATATCCGTACTCCTTGGGACCACAATATCGACTGTTGAATTGATATTTCCTGTTGTGATATTTTTATGGAATGGCAACTGCTGGTTGCAATAATTTGCTCCACAAATATCCAGCTGTTCTTGATCTATGGTTATATTATCATTTACTTGATTGAGTATCAAAGAAGAGACGAGATTCCCCAAAATCTGTCCACTTTGGAAGATCATGAAGAAAAAGCCGAAAAAACGGCCTATAACGACCTCAGCAGTTTCTCCAATTAAGAAGGCGTAATCTTTTCCAATCTGTTTGAAAATGGCAATACATGTAAGATTATTGCTTTTAATGAAAATTGTTTCAGTTTTTAATTTATGTTCTGAAAGTTTAAAGGATTCGACAGATTGCAAAAATTTTATATAGAAAGATTTCATTCAGATTTATTTAATATGTGAGACCCATTATATTTTTTAATGTAGATTTTTGGTGCAGCGGCCCATATCACAATTCCATATTCCACCATGGGCACCACCACACTTTTGAACACTTTAATTATTTCATACTTATTCAACAATTTCTAAATAAATATTTTTGTTTCACTAAATTAGTAATTAACAGTTGGAAATTTTCATCAAAGATCAATCTACAGGGTGCGTAAGGTATTTGAGGACACGCCTTCGTTTGGCTACTGCTGCACTATAGTAAATTGTATGTCCTTTCCGTTTCCGGAAAGCAAAATGGCGGACCATCAAGTAACACTAATCATGAAGAGACATGCAGTAATCGTGGCAATAAAGGCAGAACACAGCGATTCGTCCACAAAGAGCGGAAGGAGTTGGAAACCGAAGATGGCAATGTTGCACCAGTAGCAAAGCGTAAAAAGCATGCCTCACGCTCTGACATCAGAACACCTGAATTTACTCAGCAAGTGCAGCAGGCCATCGATGACAATCCCAGAATATCCATGAGGTCACTTGCCAAAGATCTCCATGTGTTGGAAGGAACAATCAGAAATGTTGTCCATGAAAACATCAGATATCACTCCTATGTTATGCGAAGAGGTCAGTTTATGTCAGGAAAAAAAACGGGAAAACCGCCTACTCAGATCGAAAAGGCTCTTAAACAAGCTGAACAATCCGTGTAAAGCTGATTTGCTGTGGATTTTCTCCGATGAAAAAAACTTTGACCAAGATCAGAAGGTGAACAGAAGAAATGACAGATGGTTATGTGCAGACCCTTCGGAAGTACCACGAGTCATGCACATGAAATTTCCTGCAACTATCGTGGATTTAGGAGTTGTCAGCAGTGAAGGATATGTGATGCCTCTACACTTCTTTCCCCAAGGCCTTAAAGTTAATTCTGCGGTCTACATTGAGACCCTTGAAACAACTGATAAGCCTTGGATAGACACGATACGCAAGGGAAGGCCTTATGTGTTTCAGCAAGACTCTGCCCCAGCACACAAGTCTCACATGACACAGGAATGGATGGCCGACAACTTCCATGATCAGGTAACCCCTAACCTTTGGCCTCCTAACTCCCCTGACCTGAATCCGTTGGACTACTACGTATGGAGCGTTGTGGAGAGAGAGCTCAATGAACACCCTCATAACACCAAAGATGAATTGAAAGCTGCCATTGTTCGAGTAATGACCAATATGAACCATGACCATTTGATTCGCGCATGTCGACGGTTTCGATTCGCATCGAAGCAGTTATAGAAGCTGAAAGCGGATTCATTGAATAGCCATATAACAAGAAGGTTTCTTGTGTATGCTCTTGATATGTTTCGATAATAAAGTTATTATCTCGACTTATATCTCCGTTTTCTTTCTTGATGTGAATCTGTCCTCAAATACCTTACGCACCCTGTATTATCAAAGACAATTCCCAAAACAATGTAGGTATATAAGGTACTGTTTAAGTTTGTTTATTAGCAAAATGCTGGTCTTTTCCGGATTGAATTTTAGACCTGGCTCTGAGAACCATCAACTGAGCATATTAATATCATCTTTTATTTAAATTGACGTATCAGATGATTCATTTGGGGTACATGCCTTTAAGAGAAAGTAATCGTCTACGAAGGAAAATAATATACAATTTAACGGCAATTGATAAACAGGTATAGTCACTGCCGAATACAATACCGTGCAGTTGGTGAGGTAAATAGATATTCTGTATCTAATTGATTTTGAATCATGTAATTATATCGCTGATCAAAACAGCTACCATCTAATTGCAGTGTTTCCTGATCCACTCCAACCTATGAAGCTGATGATATAACTTCTTTCTCTGAATAGTATTAAATGCTTTAGCCAAGTCCGTATTAATTAAGTAACAATATTGACCCTGATCCAGTGTATTCTATATACAGGGTGGTCCATAAGTCTGTCCCACCCTTTTACTTTTTGAACCGAAGCAGATATGTCAATTTTGATGAATCCTATCCTATTTACTTTTTTTAACTTTTTTTGGGAACCGTTGGTCCGATTTGGATGATTTTTTTTTTTGTTTTTTTTTTTTGTTTTTTTATGCTGAACAAGTTTGCAAATGGGTTTTTTCTCTATCCCTTACGGTTTTTGAGATAAATTTTGAATGTGTCCTAATTTGCATATTTGGGATGATGAAAAGTGCACCATGGGATAGGCCACCCACAATTTCCTATTCATTGGATTCATCAAAATTGACATATCTGCTTCGGTTCAAAAAAATAAAAGGGGGGGACAGACTTATGGACCACCCTGTATAATTTAGATTCGTTAAAATCAAATAACCCGTCGGAGTCCTCGGTCTTCCTCCCATTTGTTTGGAGGATATTACAGACCATAAAAAATGGATATTTCATGTCAGTGAAAGACTGCACAACACCAGTGCAGGATATGGGTTACCGAAAGTGCAAGTCATTCCTGGAACATGTTCTTAATAGTCCAAAAATAAATGTATTTTTTTAACTCTTCTTTTTTCAAGATAGTATCATTACCGGTATTGTGTATCTGGATATGCTAAGTTTCTCATTCCACGATTTCAGAAGATGACACGAAGATGCCTAACCTAACCTCACTACGTTACAGAAGTCCCGGATTACTTTGACACGAGTTTTCTTAAAAGGCGAATTAGTCGAGCAGAGATAATAGCTTGCTCATCTTGGTCTCCAGATCTTGCTCTCTAGATTTTTTGTGGGGGGTTCGTTTCGGGTTTCTTCCACCTTTATATATCATTGATCTCGTTGCGAACTGATTGTGAGATATCTGTATTAGAGAAAGGGGATAATATGGCCCTTTTGTTTTATAGTAATAAAAAAGTTATAATCTGTTCTAAACCAGGTACTAAAGCGCAAACAGACCAGGTACTACTATTGGCCTCGAAGGCCGAATCTTTAAATAATCAAGTGTTTTTTGTGGTCTGTCCAAACAAATAAGATGAGATCATGTGTACCATTATGGCCATTTTAAATGTATGGCAAAATATATACATTTAAACACAAGAAAATAGAATAAATTAAAGCTCGCTAGCAGGAATTCTATTAGGCCAAATGCAGTACATTTTGGTGTATATACTTAGTGGAACATGCAGTTTCGATTTCTGCAAAAAAATAGTACCAAAAGTCGCCATAGGGGGCGCTTATTTCAAGAAAACAATGAATAC
>JAHWFO010101072.1:1648753-1692825 GCA_023313115.1 Rhysida immarginata | reverse complement strand
GCACTTCCGGTGGCACCAGTAGCGCTCAGCAAAATGAATAGGGCACTGCCAGTCTCTTACTTTCATTTGTCTCTGAGCTGGATACTCTGTTGCGAACTCGAATGTCGTTCCCGTCTCTCGAGGCTCGGAAAACCGTTCACTGCTCCAGTTCCGAACGGGCTGAAAAGTAGCTTGGAGAAAAGATAAAACGGATGGCGTGTCACCACAAAGAGTCAATTCATAAACCACATTATCTGTATTAAAGTTAGGCACTTGGGAAGTAGTTCGAGGCACTTGCCGTGTACACTCTTTCAATCGTCCTTGGCAAAGTTAATGTCGACGAGCCATATCTCTCATATCCTACAAGGCTCGTGTCGACTGAAATATTTCTTAGTCGGGGGCTTAACTCGAGGCCCTTTCTCGGCTGCTGACTCTTCCTTTCTATCTGTTAATCTCTCTATTTTTCATTGCCACACAAAAATCCTTTTTTCTCCCATAGCGCTCCGACTTCCGCAATGCTCTTTGATGGTACGCCATCTATTATTGACATGGTGATAATTATCTCTATATTTATGAATGTCAATAGTATTGACAATAGATGGCTGCACCTTTTTCGAAGCATTCTGTTGAGCTACGCGCTGCTTCTTAGCCGACACTGCTGGTCTGCTGTTCACAATACCATATGATACAGATAATGCTATTCTGGAATGATGATTTTCGGACTAACTCGGCCATGCTCTATAAGTTTCTCATTGACATTTTTACTCTCTCTCTCTTTTGGTTTCCGAGATAAATATCACGTGACCTCTTAATTGGTTAATGCCATGAAATTCGGCACGTGCCATTTCCTATAGGGAGTTTTCACTGACGTCATCAAAATCTTCGTTCCGCCATATTGGCGCACAGACCACTACGCCGCTACCTTAAACTAAGCATTTAACGCTGCATATTTGCACGATTCTTTCTTTTCATATAATTTATATATTTAGAATTTTTTAGAAATTATTCCTATGGATAATTCTACATTGTATACGGAAGGCTTGGATGAGATTTCAAGGCGCCGATATTTAGGAAAAACGCACATTATTGATGGGTGTGATCCGTATACCATCCATACCCGAATGTGAATTTTCAACTGATTTAAGAGAATGGTCATTTCTGATAGCTGACTAGCCGCTATTTTTAACATTGTTTTATGGGGCTTTGGCATAGATTGAGATACCAGAGATATGACAAGGGATGTTGAAAACTGGAAACCAGATTAATGAAATTTGGGGGAATAACAGGGTACATAAGACTGTGTATACCGTTAAAATTTGATTGAATTCCAACGAGAAGTTTCCGAGTTACAGTCAAAATTGTAACAAGTTCTATTTAGTACTCATAAGTGCACACGTAACTTATCCAGATATTGTTAATTTCCTGATATTCTCTCCTAGTCCTTTCACTTCTGAGGATATAAGGAATTTTATAAGTTTAGACGCATACAACCAATTTCTCTCTGGTTGGGTGAGTGGTGTACGTGTGAAAAATATGGGCCAAAATTTATCCATTATTAGAGGCCAGGTATGTTCACGTTTCTAATAGCTGATAAATAAATTTTATAAATGTGTGATGTTATTATAAAATTATAAATAAATTATGTCAAAAAAGTAATTTTCGTCATTTTTTTTCTAATAAACAATTTTTAGGTAATGCATTCGCAATGCCTGAGAGAGAAGCCATTGCAAGTATGGGTGATATGTGAACGGTCAGGAAAAATAAATAGTGGCCTTTGCAATTGTATGGCTGGCTTGGGAGAAACGTGTACCCATATAGCCTCCATTCTTTTTGCAGTTGAAGCAGGAATAACATTAAAAAATGCAAAAACTGTTACACAAGAGAGAGCATACGCGTAGAAAAATCTTCGTTCATGTTAAATCGGCTCGCGAAATTTTCGATAGCCAACTGCTTCGTCGTTGTTCCGATAGTTCCACAGCTTTACTACCCTGATTAGTAATAACTGCTGGTAGACGAAAAGAACATATTCCCCTATCTCGATCCGTACGATTTCCGCAATTAATTACTCCACAAATTACCATTTTGGGAATGTTTGTAATGCATTTCTCAAGCCGAAAGCGTAAGAGCACCATAACCGGAAGTGCACCAAGATGGCCGTCGCAGCTGCTCTGACGTCATCTGAAAACTCCCTATATAACTTCACTAACCGTTTTTTAATTGGAATAACGGTATTTTGGATTGTTGGCCGTTACACAATATTTGAAGCACTCTGTATATATAGAAGAGTGTTTGTTGATGGGTTTGTTTGTTTCTACATTTTATTCCGTTCTTGATGAAATTTTTCACACTTGTTCTTCAAAGCAAGAGGAAGGTCACAATCTACATCAGATTTCGAAAAAAATAATAATTTTTGAAAATAATCGATATTCATAATGATGGTAGCGTATACTAATAAAACGTATCCCATGACCAACGATGCAAGGCAAAGTCTGTGCAAAAATAGGCTCGTTGTGTTTGATATCAATAATGGTATCAACACACAATTAACCAAGAATTTGCGTGAACCAACAATATAGCTTAAAACTGATCACTTTGTAAACTTCATTACAAACAAACTCATGTTTATAAAAATTGCAACACCATGAAGGAATAATTAGAATTAAATGAAATTTAATACACAAACGACTTCTATTGGTGCAAATAAATGTTTAGAGTTTCAAAGCAAAAAAACACTATTAAGTGTCCGAAATCGCTATTTCGTGTAGCCACCACTCAAATACTTTTTGAATGTCTTCCTGGGGAAGATCATTCCATATTGTTTGTATGCGTGCCGAAAGTTCATCTGTAGAACCTGTAGGACGAGGGTCACGAGCGAGACGCCAACCAACGAAATCCCACACATGTTCAATAGGCCATATCCGGCAAATTAGCAGGCCAAGGAAGAAGCTGTGTGTATTCTGTTGAAAAGAAGTCTTGAACATTCTTTGTAATATATGGGCGGGAATTATCCTGTTGAAAGATCGCTCCAGGAATGCATTGAAGGAAAGGAATGAGTTCGGGCTCCAGCACTTCACTGATGTACCGATTGCTGTCAAGATTACCCACAATTCGTCATGAGATCGTCCATGATACGCCATCACACCCGAGACCATAACTCCGTGTGTTCGCCCACTATGACGTTCGATAATGCACTCTGGAAGGTAGCGTTCACCGGCATAGCATCTAATACGAATGCTGCCATCATGGTACTACAGATAAAAGCGGGATTCGTCAGAAAAAAATACTTGTTACCAATCTGCACGCCAGTCTCTATGTTCATGAACCCATTGCAGCCGCAGGCGTCGATAGTTTTGCTTCAGGGGAATCCTGTATAAAGGAGTTCTTGCACGCCGTTCATGGTGAAGCAGATGTCGACAAATTGACGAAGCAGACAGGGATACACCTGTAGCGGTGGACCAATGTGCTGCCAACTCTCTAGAGGAAGCTGTATGTTCGTCAGCGCCATGCGCACCAGGTGACGTCACTTTTCGGCGTCCACTCCCGGATTTCCGAGTTGTCCGATTCTCGTCGGTCCACTGCTTCCAAACTCGCATCAATGTAATGCTGTTACGCTGCACACGAGCTGCTATTGCACGATAAGAAAATCCTCCTTCACGAAGGCCGATGATTCTCCCCCGTTCAAACTGCGTAAGTTGTTGAAATCTCGCTCTCTTTCGTCGAAGAGGCATCGTTACGTCTCACTTAACGTTTACCACTATCAGATAACTATAGACTATTTTCAACGTCCCGCTGCAGCCCTTTATTTATACTATATCAGCAGTAGTTCAGAGGGCGCTGCTCAGCCCAGTCATGCGTGGTGACTCTGAAATTTTAATCATTTGCATAACACACTATAATTTGCATTGGCTGAAAATTGCAGCTCAATCGCGTCATTCCTCCATGGTGTTGCATTTTTTACAAACATGATTTTATTTTGAGGACACCAGCTTACATGCTACGTCGAGATCACCTTCTTACAAAATGTAATTTTCTTCGGCCTTCTAATTTCCTGATCATAATTTCAGTTTCTAAGAATGAGTGAGAAGCCGTCGGAGTTTGTAACAATGAATAGTTAACATTTTTTGGAAATCATTAAAAATGAGCAGGAACTGGAGATAATGGAGAGTTAGCAGACTATTGAGAAAAAGTGGAAAGGTGGCAGAGGAAGCAGTCCCTTCGCTCGGTGCTGTATCGATTTCGGGTGGTGAGTGACCCAGTCTTCATCAGAATTCTTAGGCAGCCGTCGACGATCCAAGTTTGTCAACAGAAGAAATGGCGACTGCTATAATAAACCAAGTGATGAATGTCCAAATTTTGATTCAAGACATCGAGAGCAAAGTGCGAATTGCAACAACAGATTCCCCACTCAGAGCACACAGACACAAATGACTATATATATTCTCAGCCCCCCCCCCCCCGGTAAGAGATAAATCAAGCCCCATGGAAGAAATTGAGGCCGCCTATCGAATACCTGATGAAGTGAAATCGGCCAATAAGGCTTCAGCGCCGTGTACAAAATCGTTCGATTTTTGTGCAAGTAGCGAACAACTGAGTTGATGTAGAAGACGTTATAGTTAGGGCGTTGAATGTCGAGGAGGCTAAGGAGATACAATAGCTTTCTTTAGCTCTAATAGGCGTTCGGTCATTTTGCGAAAAATAGATTTCATTGCTGAGTGAGAGTATGCGTTTTGCTTATTTTTTCAAAATAGCTTTTTTGTATTCTTTTACAAATGTTCGCGTTTTTATCTGTTTGATCGGTAAATGATTAAAATAGTTAGACTCTATAAGAAGACAGAAATACAATACAAATTATCATCTAAAATAAAGTCATAATACAGGGTGATTCAAAATTCAATGTATAAACTTTTAGGGGAGGTAGTACGGGTGATTCTAAGCAAAAAAGATCATATAAATATGGGTCCTCATTTGAACGATAACTGAGATATGAACAGAAACAAAAATGCGGCCTCCAAGATCAACATGTTACAGAACCTCCGTTATTAACATCTAGGAAGAAGAATTTTGGAGGAATAATAGGGTACAAAAAATGTGTATACCGTTAAAGTTTGATCGTATTCCAACGAGTAGTTTCCGAGTTAGGCATTCAAAATCGTAACAGTGCTCACATGCGAGTACTAATCAGCACATTTTACAATGTTAACTGCGTAGCTCGGAAACTACTCGTTGGAATTCTATCAAGCTTTAACGTTATACAGAGTTTTATGTACCTTATTATCTCCCCAAATTTCATCTTCCTAGATGTTACAGAACCTCAGTTATTAACATGTTAATCTTGGGAGCCACATTTTTAGTTCTGTTCATATCTCAGTTATCGTTGAAATGAGGACCCATGTTAATATGAATTTTTTTGCTTAGAATTATGTCTTTGAAATAAACCATCACGGCCGGCCCAAGGATGATGCTAACGGTGCGACAAGGTCCTGCGCTTCTGAAGTCCACACGCCTTGATTTTCCACGTTAAAATTATTTATGAAAAGAGATCCGCAAGAGCATTTAATATTATGCACCAAACCCCCAAATAGCATTTTGCATGAGGCCTCGTTTTTACTTGGACCTTATCATTATCCCCCTTGTCTCTTTTTATTTTAATTTATTGTCAAGTTTTCGCAAAACCTCGGAAAAAATTTGGAACATGCGTTTTTTCCACATTCTTTTCATAAGGGGTCAGCTTATATTTCTTCTTTTTCCCGTTTTGTGTTTTTTTAAAAATACCCTGAACGATCAATTTATTAGAGACACCCCGCTAATAGCGTGTTGCGTCTTCTTTAGCGACGAGAACTGCCTGAATACTTGCTGGCATGGATCAACAAGGTGTTGAAACCGCTGCGGAGGAATAGCAGCCCAGGCTGATATCACAACGTCCCGTAATTGGTGTAGGTTGGACTGTACTGTGGGAAGATGTCGGATGGTTCTCTCCACTTCATCCCGTAAATGCTCGATCGGGTTGAGATCGGGCGACCGAGCTGGCCACTGAAGCAGGTGGAAGTTCGCGTCATGTTCCTCGAACCTGTCCAAGACCATTCGAGCACGGTGACAGGGAGCAATGTCCTGCTGAAACTGTCCGTCACCACCAGGGAACACAGTCATCATGAACGGGTGCACCTGACCGGCAACAAAGTTCAGATATTGTGTCGCATTCAGGATGTGTTTACGGACATCATAGGACCCAGTGTGTCCCAAGAGAAGACACCCCAGACTAGGGCTCCTCCTCCACCCGCCTGTACGGTTGTCTGCTGACAGGATGGAACCCATGGTCTCGTGCTGTCTGCGCCAGATGCGCAGTCTGCCGTCCGCATGATGAAATAAGAACCGCGATTCGTCGGACCAGGCTACCTTCTTCCACTCATCCAGTGTCCAGTGGCGATGCCTGTGTACCCGTAGCAGGCGCGCTTTCCTATTTTGCGGTGACAGCAACCGTACTCGTACTGGCCGCCTGTTGTTAAACCCAGCTCGGTGGAAGTTGCGCCGCACCGTGTGCTTCGAAATGAGTTGGGATACTCCCTCATTGAACGACGATGCAATTTGTTGGGCTGTTCCTGTCCTGTTACTGTGGATGATTCGTGCCAGTCGCCGTTGGCCTTTTTCATCCATGGCCCTGTCTTGTCCGGAGTTGTGTTTGTTGTAGGTTGTTTTTTGACATAATTGCCATTCACGGAAACCCCTTGACAGTGTTGAACGGAAAACCAGAGGAGGTTCGCGGTTTGCGAAATGCTCAACTGCGCCCGTCGAGCTCCAACGTTCATGCCTCGTTCAAAGTCGGTCAATCCTTGGATTTACCCATATTTTGCTGCTGACTGCAACTTGTGGCCCAATGCACCCCTTTTATTCACCGCTTCGACCTGTTCCATTATTTGGGTGTCACTGGGAGGCGCGATCCATTTTCCGTATGAGGTGTCTCTAATAAATTGGTCGTTCAGTATTGGTCGAGGTAACCGACATGTTGGTGAATGTCGACACGAAGGTGAGAACGAACGAAAGCGATACGAACGGTGGCGGCTATTTGTTTAACTATTTGGTCTACCGCCTTCGGTTTCTTATTATTTCTGGTTGTTCGTAACCACAGTTGCCGCAACTAGTCGATAGTGCGTAAGAGGCCTAATAGCATTTTTTCTCACATGTCAGGCCTCACGTTTTAGTTTCAGAAAATAGTCAAATTTACCTTATGCTAGTCCAAATCATTCTAAAATTTTCTGAATTATTCCAAATAACAGCTGACATGCGGAGAAGCTAACCAGCCTTCCACAGAGTACAAAACCAGCTTGCAATTTTGTAAGTTGCGATTGACTGGGGGTATTACAGGTTGAAGTTACATTTAGGGCCAGGCCTAGCTTAAACACAGAATATGCCGTTCGCCCGAATATTAATCGAACAAGCCAGGGCAATCTTGAGTTCTAATCGAACAGTCGCCAGCAATTTTTCCAGCAAAAATGGTTTACCAGTTTCTCTAGGACCGTCCAAGAAAAGTAGTCTCCTTTCTGGCGTTTCATTGCATGCCGCATTTAATATGTGATTGTACACAGTCAGCTGTTATTTGTTTAAAAGCAATGTTTGATACACCAACTCTTGTAATCTTGCCCGAAGGCATGCAGTCTCCAGCGATACAAGTGGATTTGCACCCTGGAACGGTTCAATTTCTTGTTCAGCGAACTGATGCAATTGAGGCATCTCTGGATAATCCTTGAGTTCATTTTAGTCATATATTGGTCCAAATCTTTTAATGGGATATACAGCACTCGAAGAGTGGTTGCAACTTAGTTGAATTGATGATGATGGTTTCTGACAATGCGTCTGAACAACTATTCCATATTTGCTTATGTTCCTGGGGATTTATACAAAGGTTGAGTCAAAAGTAGTAGCCGATCACCGCGCAAACTTTTAGATGGGCATCAAACAGGAACCACTCATTGCTAATCTTCAATGTAGAGTCCATCATGCTCGATGGTCTTCATCCAACGATCAGCCAGTTGTCCATTGCCCTCGCAAAACCACTCCTCCGGTTTCTGGGCGTCTTCAACCTCACTGACATTGGCGAAGCGCCATCCACGCAGAAAGTGCGCCATGGACCGGAAGGGATGGTAGTCGGAAGGTGCCAGGTCGCGGGCTGTAAGCTGTATGTGGCAGTACCTCGATTTTTTCCAGCACTTGCCGACACACCTTTACCCGTTGTTGTGTTTGCGCGGTGATCGGCCACTACTTTCCTCTTAAGGGCGTCAGCTCGTGGGGCACAACTCGGCAGCTCCTGTTGACCTTTCCCAAGGCGTGCAGATGTCGAACCACACTCGATTTTGATGTCCCCTTCGAGCATGAAAATAGACCGGAACTAAAACAATATGAGCGCTGCCATATTAAAATACATTGCCATCTATTGACATCATGGATAATTTATTTCGATAAACAGCAAAATGTAATGTGTAAAATTTTGGTTATGACTTTATTCTGTAGGAAAAGGCTCCGCAAGCACAAAGAGACAATCGTCGGAGAATGGCGTAATGCGAATTACGCCTTTATTCGGGCGAACTCCTCAATTTTCTTTTGTGTTATTTGTATGTCGTCTCTGGCTCCTATTGATCGAGAATAATTGTAGACATTTACCCTAATCCTCCCTTTTAGTATTCTAATGTACAGGGTGATTATAATTAAAGTTACGATTTCAAAAATTGATAATTTGAAAACTACTCGTCAGAATGACCTGATATTTCAGCAGAACAATCATGAGGCAATGGAATTTTGTTTGGCGAAGGAAAAAAATAGTTCCAAAATTTGCCGATAGATGGCGCTGATAGGGTAATGTCAGGGGGAAAAAAACAAAAATGGATTCGTGAAACACAGGAATGTTGCTAGCCATAAAGAAACAATAGAGTTCAAGGCTTTACGAAAAATTTATTAGCGAAAAGACAAGAATACGTCTTTACAGCGACAACAGTGATAATGCCAAAAAAACAGAGCTTCATGGAACAAACATCTTACTGTTGATTAAGGCAGTTGTTCGATATGCCCTCCGCCTTCTGCATTTTTATGGCAGCTATGTCTGCGGGGCGCATGTCACGTATTAGTAATTTGCATATCTCCAGATAATGTGAACCCTGCTAGCGCCATCTATCGGCAGGTTTTGAACTATTTTTTTTCCTTGGCCAAACAAAATTCCATTGCTTCACGATTGTTCTGCTAAAATATCAGGTCAATCTGACGAGTAGTTTTCAAATTATCGATTTTTGAAATCGTAACTTTAATTATAATCACCCTGTATATTGTTAGACAGATTTTTTGGTTAGTGTCAATCTTGCTATTAAGAAGGAAAGTTTAGCCTTCTAAATATGTATCCGGCGTTCTATATCTCGGATGCTCTTTTATGGTAAGAGGGTTTCCTTTAATATATAGGTAATTCCACGCCACGGTTCCTTCCACAGCGTACTTGTAATCCGCGATATACTAGTCTCTCTCTCTCTCTCTTTCTCTATCTGTCTCTCTCTCTCTCTTTCTTCTCTATCTAACTCTCTTCTCTCTTCTGTTAACAATCCTAAGGTTGGTGTGTACGCCATGAATTAACAGGTAATTAGAAGAATGATCCAATGCGATGATTTCCGTCGCCTTCCGCAATAAAAGACAAATACACACATTCCTGCCACAGCGTGATTTGAACCTTCCTGTACTCGAATCTACTGATGCCTGTCTTCAAACACTCATCAACTTAAACCCATCCGTAAATAGTGCGTAACCCCCATCCCTCCCGCCCCGGCTTATCTCCAGGAAAACATTTTTTCTTTTTAAATTAAAAACTCACAGTTTACCCCAGAGTAACATATAAAAATAGAAGTTAACTTAAACCGTATATATACTGAGTTAGCAAAACTCATGGGATAGTTACTTAATATCTGGTCGGGCCATCTCTGGCCCTGTGGAGTGCAGCAATACGGCGTGGTAGTGAGTCTGCAAGTCCCTGGTACACTTCTGGAGGCAGTTGACACCAGATAGTCTGCAGAGCCGAAGATAATTGCTGCCCGTTCGTGGGTGGAGGATCCAGTGCCCGGAGCCTGACTTCAACAGCATCCCAGATATGCTCGATGGGATTCATGTCAGGGCTCCGGGCTGGCCAGCTCAGTCGTTGGACCTCTCCTGCATGCTCCTCGAACCATTCGCGGACGACATTGGAGCGATGTGGTGGAGCATTGTCATCTTGAAAGACTGCTACGTCGTCAGGGTGTTGAAATGTCAAAAACGGGTGCAGATGATCTCCGATGAGTTGACGATACCGTGGACCATTCAACGTTTGGTCCAGGATAACCAGAGGGCCCATTCCAAACCAGGAAAATGCACCCCAGACCATCACTGACGCCCCACCACCCTGCACCACCACCTGTTGGCATGCGGGATCCATCGTTTCGTGAGGTCTGCGCCACACACGGTGCCTCCCATCAGCGTGGTACAGTTGATATCGTGACTCTTGCAGAGTCCAGCCAAGATGGTTGGTGGTAAATGCGTGTAAGAGTGTCCGATGACGCTGGGTAAGCATTGGCACCCGTGTAGGGCGACGGCTGCCAAACCCGAGGGCATGCAGATTCCGACGGATTGTCCACCGAGAGACGTTTCTAGCGCGGCCAGTATTGAACTGGTCTGTGATTTGCTGCACTGTTGCTCTCCTGTCTCTCTGAATCATTCGTCCCAAGTGTCGCCGGTCACGATCATTCAGGGCAGTTGGACGCCCGGTATGGTGCCTGTTGTGGACTGTGATGCCTTCATCCAGCCATTCCCGATACACCCTGGAGACAGTTGAGCGGGGAAAGCCAAATTCCTGCACCACTGCCGAAATGGAACATCCCATGCGTCGGGCACCTACTATCATACCCCGTTCAAAAGACGTCAACTCGCGACGACATGCCATTTCTGATTAATCACTTATCCAAGCTCTTCCCACAACGTCTAATGGTCCATTCCCATAATCCGTTACCCCTGTGAATTCGTGAGCCATGCCCATCAATCAATGTGCTTGCTATCCCATGAGTTTTGCTAACTCAGTGTATAACATCAATAGGAAGACAAAAGAAGCCAAATCACTTTTCCACAACAGGGTATTTATTCAGCATGAATACGTATTTCAAACGCTAAGTATCCATTTTTCAACGTGCCATTCATGCTGAATAAATACCCTATTGTGAAAAGCGGTTTGGCTACTTTTGTGTTCCTGTTTACCCCAGAAATATTTTTGTGATATCGTCATTCAAATAAGGGCAATTCTTAATTTTGCAAATACTTTTATATGCAACATAAATCCTTCTTCGATTTCATTACCACTCTTAAACTTCTGACCTTCCTACAGAGGACAAGCAAATGAAAATCAATTTAGGTTATGTCACCATACTACTAAGAATACTAAAGAATAGTTTCTCCGATGTCAACATATAACTGCCAGCGTGAACGTCTTTGAGACTGTATATCCTTTACTTTTTGAACGGCAAGTTTTCACTGGAAATTAATTTCAGACACTGTTTATTCATACAATATACCGTTTTGAAATCAAAAACATCACTCAGCTTTACAGGAATATTGCTCTCTATATGTCTTACTTCTTTCACCAAATAACATCCTTATCTGCTCTTATAACATAAATAACTTAAACCCTAATATAGCAACCTTATATTGATTGGGGCATTTAAAAATACAGTAACATCCTAATTTCTCGGAACTTACCTTATTTTTTGTACACTGACGTGCAATAACAAAAATGAAAGAGGATATTCAGTAATCGGCCTAATCACATTTATAAGAATAACTGAAATTTATAAAAAAAAATTGTGTAAGCTTATTGGAAAACTTTTTTAATTACAAAAAAGCATTGTTTCGAAATCGAACAACTCTCACATTATTGATGCTTTAGGAATGGAAGAATTCTTCACGAAAGATCCAATCCAACTATATATAAAGGAGAACATGTGGGTTCGTCACGGAAACAGTTTGGCATTGTTGTTGCACGTTTAAGTATTGTTGGCGCTCACTTAAAGCACAAGCCGGAACTAAAAAGCCACCTGACCATTGTTGTCTGAGTAACAATTTTTATCATCAATCAGTCACAGAACTATAAATAAAGGAGAAAATGTGAGAAAATGAAACAATTAGAATGAATTGAATTTGATAAAACTAATTACCGCGCAAACTGCGCGTGGGCCCTGTTCATTTATAAATAAATCTTTGCCAATAAACGTTATCGTGTTCCTTTTGTAAATAATGTACATGTATATACTAGCTTGTTATCCGCGACTTTGCCTGCTGTGGGTGAAAGAAAAAAATCATGCAAACTTAATTTACAAAAGTTAGCAAGAATACAATTATATAAAAAATTTCAAGATTATCAACAACGTAATCATAAAGAATTTAAAGGTTATATAATAACAGAATATATTAAATACAAAATTGATCAAAACGACGAAGGTAATTGGCCAGTATTTACAAAAAATTAATAAATGTTATTCTATGCCAAATTAATGGAAATTTATGCACAATGATGTTACTCGAGTGCCTTTGGGTACAGTATATTATTAAATAGCGGAAAAATGGGGCTAATTACTGTTTTCACAACGTCCGTCCGTTCCCTTCAAAATTTCCGCATTTTTTGTGATAGAAGATTGATCGGAATGTAGCTTACTATGGGCATGTGCATCTTCACTGTTTAGTTTGGTTTTGATTTGCCCACTGGGGTCGGAGTTTCGGGGGCGGGAATTAGAGGGGACCAAATGGTCTACGCATATTTATGCATATAAAGGAGTGAAATTCGGTATGCAGATTCCTCTAAGCAAGATCAACATTACTATGAAGTTTGGGCCAAATTGTCCCAATAGGGTGGGAGTTGTGGGGGTGGCAGTCACTCGGTCTTTAGAACATGTGACATGTCATATGTCATTCGTTCGGAAATGATGAGAAATGAAAGAAGATAGAGCTCTTTTTCATTTTCTAAATACTACGTTCGAGAAAATCAGTTGTTGGATTAAAAAAATGGGGGGGGGGGAGGGGTTAAAAAGTGCAGATAAAAGGGTAAAAATAGATGACCTCAGTGCTTCCGCTACTTTTCTATACCTTCCTCGGGAGGATTAATTTCTTGTTTGTCATGTCATTAGAAACATGAATATACAATTTTTTTCTGTGTACCCACTCGAGAACATGCTACATATAATTGTCCGTGAGAAAAACACGGGGAATCCAAATGATACCAACGACTTTAAGAGATTGCTCTTGTGCTTTGTTAATTGTCATTGCAAAGGGAAATCCCGTAGGAAATTGTAATCTCTTAAAGTCGAACGGTTGGTCATTTTGTATGAGTGGGATACTGGATATGTACACATTGTTTCCTTTACTAACACCAGTCAACATTGTTTCCTGGATTGCATTGGGCTTTAATTTAGTGACATAAAATCTAGTATCATTGTCTAATTTCGGCGGATCCGAATTTCTCAACAATATTATTAGTGATCCTATTTTCACTAAGTGGTTCCAATGAATTTAACATTTCTGTGGAATAATTAACAGCTTGCTCTTGGTACACAATAGTGTCAATAGATTTATAAGTAGTTCAAGATCCTGGCAACTTTTACAAAATGATATCGTTTATTGTATTTACATTCTCATTCTTTGGTGCAAGAATTGCACGTTCACTTAACCACTGTCGGTCCTCAACTCTTGTTGCTATATCCGGGAATACTTTATCTCGCACCGACGAAAACAGTATACAGAAATCAGATGGGAGAGAAATTAAACCTGACACAACTGTGGGGAATTTCCCATCTCCAAGACTGAGTAGTTGTTTACCAATTTTTTTCCCCTGTTGTCACCAAGAATTTGCACACACATATTAGTAATTAATTTTTATGTGTGGACAAATTTTCAAATGGTGGATGCTTTATGGCAAGCGTTGAGTTCATCTGCAGGTCTCCCTTGTGGAATAACTGGAAGGGTTTGGCGAAAATCTCCTTCGAGCAAAATGACAGCCCAGAGTCCAAGACTTCAAAAGCCTTTTTGTGTGCCTCCCAAACTACGAAGGTGAACGACTTTCGTGTTTCCAGACCCTATGCTTATGTTAGAAACAGGATTTTTATTTCTGGCAGAATTTAAAGGCAAATGTAATGCTGAATGTGCAGTCCGACCACCATCCAATAATGTGGAAGCGATTCCAGATGACGCTATGGTCAGAGCCATGTGAACGTTTGCTCTAATATTACCAGAATGAGGTTATCTTATCTTATAAGAGCCGGTAGGTTAATCAATGGTAAAAGAACCAGAGACCACCTAGGCACCTATTCCTACGAGGGAATTTTGCGCCAAAAACCCAGTGAACCCAAGGAGCCTATAGGAATCCAGACTCGCTAAGAAAGCGAGTTAAACTACCCACTAGATCTTGGTGAATGTCCTCAAGAAAAGTAGAATTTAGCGTGAGGCGACGAATATGTGCCAGAGCGACACATTCAAAAAGAATATGATGGGCCGTTTCGTCCACCAAATTACATTTTGAACATAGTGGTTTCTCCCGATCGATCCCCATTATATATAAATGTTTTCGTAGTAAATCATGACCTATGAGAAAGCCCATGATAACCCGTAGTTTATGCCTACTAAGTTGTAGAATACTAGTTGTAGATTCTGAGTAGGTTTCTTAATCATGAATCTAGCAAGTTTCTGATCGGTGGTCTGTTCCCATCTTTTAATCATCTCTTGATAAGAGATGTTATTAATCTCACTAACTGCAGTTTGTTTAGAAATACCGCAGAAAGGTTCGGGACCAATAGATGCCGATTTGGCTCTTTGTTTTGCTAAGGTATCAGCGACCTCATTTCCAACTATACCTTTATGGCCTGGCACCCATTGTAACGTAACGTTATTTTGGAGAGCCAGGACCTGCAGTAGTTGACGACATTCCAAGGTAATTTTAGAAGTTATCTTGGAAGATTTTAGGGCCCTAAGAGCCGCCTGACTGTCACTGAGTATGAAGATTTTCCTACTAATGTAGAATTTATCTATACATATCTGTAGACAGTAGATAATAGCTAACATCTCTGCCTGGAAGATCGTAGGGTTTTGGTGAGTGTGTATCAGGAAAGAAGCACCTTACAGAAGCACCACGGGAAGCAGCACCAGCACCTTTGGGCAAAACAGGTATTACGTAACCAACATTAATTAATTAAAAAACATTAAAAGTAATTAACAAACAGTTGTTTAAATTGTTTAACTGTGACGTCAACAGTCACGTGAACAACAACATTTGGTATCCAGGGAGAATGGAATGTGGTGGCAGCACCTTTGATCTTTTGGATGTGGCCAGGTGTAAAAACAATGGGACACCCCCTCCACATTTCATTCTCCTTGGATACGGGCATCTTCTGCTCGTATCACATATTGTTGAATGGATAAAAAATAACAAATTAGGTTTAAATATAACGAAAACAAATTTGATGAAATTCAGAATTCCAAATAAAAAATATGAATTCATGTTAAATTCTAAAATAAAAATACATAAATACTAAATGTAAGGAAAAACTGAATTTTTGGGGAAGCTGTAACTGCACAACTATAAATGAGTCTACAACAGTAAAATACCATGGATTAATTTTTGACTCCAACTTAAGTTGGAAAAGTCACAGTGATGATATCTGTAATAAATGTCGGAAAAACTTATTCAAAATGTTTTATATAACTTGGTATTGTCCTGTTGAAACTAAAAAATTATTTTATAATGCGTTTTTTGAGGCAAGAATCAGATGTGGCTTATCAATTTTTAGATTTGCCACTGGCATAAAAAAATTGAAAAATTACAAGTTAGAGTAATAAAATCAATGTGTAAAAATTCCAAACTCGATGATATAGACAATATCAAATTTAAAAAATTAAAAATTTTGAAAATCAAGAATTAGGAAATTATATGATATTATTGCAGAATTTTCATAAAAGTAGTTTTTTAAGTGAAAATACGAGTATACGAAAACTACGCAATTTACCAGCATTTAAAATACCTAGAATCATGAATAACTATGGAAGTAAACAAAGGATATTATTATATTCCAAAGTTTTTTAATAAGTTCCAAAATGGAAATTGGTTTTGAAAACTTTTAAATTAATTAAAGCATCATATTTTACATGGTTAGGATATGTATAATTATGTTGTTGGTTTATTTTTCTGGTGGTTATGTGCATCTTGTAGTTTTATTTTCATCATGTTAATTTTGTCTTCCTTTTAATGTAGTATATGTGAATTTTATGCTACTCTGACAAGTTACAATTTTTGTCCCCTACAAGCCATTCACGAGGCTTCGGGACTTTTTTGTTATTTGATGTTTGTTTTAGATTTGTTTGTTTATTATTGAATAATAAAGAATAAAGAATTAAAAAAAAATACAACAAAATTTTCTTAAAGATTTTTACTCCTGGTTCCAACCTCTGATGCATTAACAGCACAAACATTCTAATCCTACTATACTATGCGAAGAATTCGTAACGATTATTGTTAAGAGTTTCATCGCACCAACAATATGCGCGGACCAACAATATATAGCTCATGTCCAGAAATGCAAGGCAAAGTTTGTGCAACAATACGCCAGTCGTGTTTGAGTCCAAAAACTATACAATGGAAGGTACGATTTTTATAATAAAGGGTGTCCCAAAATGAACTGAGATTTTGACTTGCCGCCATTTATTTCGTGGTACAATAAGAGTAGAGATTTTTAGATGCTTTTATTATTAAACAATGAGGTTAAATTATGCAAAATTACACTATTGAACAACGCATAGAAATTGTAAAAATTCACTTCAAAAATTTAAAGGTCGCGTTATCTCCCAGCAAGGTGACGTGAATTGGCCTCCAAGATCATGTGACTGACATCGTTATACTTCTTTCTTTGGGGTTATCTTAATGATAAAGTGCTACATCAATTAACCACAAACTACTGAGAAGCTTAAAGATGAAATTCGACACAACATTGCTGAAATTTCCAGCAATTATATCAATATGTTATTGAAAATTTCCTCAAAAGAGTGAATTTGTGGTACCAAGGTCGGGGCGATCATTTTTCAGATGGTCAGATGTTTTGTATCATTAATAATTTACACATTTTTACTTTTTAATACAGCAAAAATATTATAAATTTTCCAGTGATAAAACGTGTTTTATTAAAAAATTAAAATGTCAGCTCATTTTGGGAGACCCTTTATATGCCCGTCTTCGCCGAGCTTAAACATGTACGTGACGAATTTGAAGATAGTAAGCATAAAACGGGCGTATCGTAACACGTTTGGTATGAGCATTTTTCTTCGACTGCACGGTAATATGCCACCCTTGCGTTCCGTATGGAACCATAAGCACATAGTACAGACGATCATAAGATGGGTGATTTTTGTAAAATCACGAATCCTACCATCTGTGCGCTGGCGCAAAATAATATCACGATGTGCACTGACTCCACTGCCAGGTAAAACCACAGCAACGTCCGAAGTTGTCAGTAAATTGTAGGGTCGACGGTCATTAGATTGAACGTTTGGGGTATTAAGCAATACAACAGCCAAGTCTCGAATAATCAAGTTCATTACAAGGTACAATAGTCAGCGGGGATAACGCAGGACAATTCGTTTTGATACCAACAATACAGTTACAGGCGACTGATCATTTTGTAGAGTTCGAACGTCGACAATTTCCTGTTCGCCCAGCTTTCATTTTGCCTTGAAAAGCTCGGCGAAGACAGGCATCTCAGCTAGTCTTTAATACTAACAATGGAATCGTGTGTTATTGCTGCATATAACATGAATATATCATTAACAACCCTTACTCCTAAAGAACTTTATTGGTAAAACTATAAATGTATAATCATTTTCTCAGCTGTTAGAATCTGTTTTTGATATCCAATCAGTGCCAACAAAATATTTTCCAATATTAACGTACATTAGTGGTTTCACTGTTAGAAGGGTATTAAAAATAAAACAATGTGAAATATGTTGCCAATGGCTTCACCTAAATAAAGAGGTGGATTGTTCTTATAACTAGATCAAAGATCTTGACAGAGATAAAATATTACTGCATATACAGTTAGTATAGTTTGGTATTGCATGGTAGAATTTATTACAAATTTTAAAGATGATTTTTTATAGACAGAAAATCAATTGTTTTCACTTCTCAAAATTTAATCTGTCAATTTATCTAAAGCCAATATAGCTTTTCGAGTAATGTGTTTATATCGAAATACTCTTCTTAAAAAGCTGGAAAAATTATTTTGATTACTTCAAAAATTTTATTAATAATTTTGTTAATAATTTGAATGATAAACAAAACGAAGCTAAATGTAATGCACGAAAAATAAGGAAATTAGGCCACGCAAAATAAATTCTACGTTTATCGTCCCCGCCCGCCCGGAATTTCGCAGTTTTAAAATTTTTTTTTTCTCTAAAAAAAAAAATCCGCCCGCCCCACTTTCCATCCATACCAAAACATTTTTAAGCACAATGTACTGAATAAATGACACACATGTGTGACGATGAAAATCGAATCGAGTTAGGCTGATTCTATAAGCAATCGGTCATGGTTTCTTCGACTGATTCATGGTTTCCATGAATCGGTTTTGGACTGATCACAAATTGTGTGGATAGATGTTAAGGCGACCGCTTTTACTGCATAGATTTACAACGCTTCGTCTAGTCCTTTTATATCTATGGGTGGAAAAATTTACAGTAAAATCTCGTTATAACGAATTCGATTAAGAAGAACACCTCGTTATTATGAATTATTTTTTTGGTCCCTGCAAAGGCCAATTGAAATCTATGCCATTAAATTCAGATATAACGAATTTAGGATAAAACGAAGTGTGAACAAAATTTTTGCCCTAACAGCCCCAAATTTCATTATCACGAACTTCAGTACTTGCAGAAATCGCACGAACTTTCTGATAAAATCCCCCTCCGTACAGTTTTTATTTTTTTCAGATAAAATCCAGTACAAGTTTTTTACATGGCTAGTTCAATTTTTGGTTTACAAACACAGTATAAATTGTAAAACAATAAAAGTGGAACTGTGCTTAATTTTTACCCTGAGCCTTCCGGTTTTTTGAAAGGAAAAATAAACGGTATAAAATTATTGGCGGTTGCTTTTATTAAACTATTCAGAGTACTATGATATTAAAGCTAAAAAATTGTTTTAAAAGAACGTACTTTTAAATGCTATGCAGTATAACTTTAAAATACTTAAAATATCATGTTATAAAAGTATTTAATTACAGTACATTTTTCAGAAATATACACAATTATTGTCCAAGACTTCGTGCTTATTTTATATTAAAGGGAAAAACAATAAACGCATTTTTCCACTTTTAAAATATTAAACCAATTCCCTGTATTGGAATTTGCATAGCTACATGGTATCTAAGATAGGAAGAGGGTAACAGACTTTTAACTTACCCTGTATATTACTGCACTAGGTCACGTTGTAAAATTCGGGTTTTCTTATTTGCCTTGAAAACGCCCGCGTGATTTGTTGTCGAATTCGAAGAAATTTTTTTTTGGCCGAAAAAAAAACGCCGCCCGCCGCCCCTACTTTTTCGTAAACACTGGACGATAAACGTAAAATTTATTTTGCGTGGCCTAAATTGATTTTTTTTCTATTTCTATAAATACTTTTTTAATATCATTTTTTCATCAATCTTTCATCAATTATGTATTTGTAAATTTATTTTTCAAGCATTATTAAAATGAAATTTTTCCATTTGAATTCAGATAATGTATTTATTTATTTTTCGTTTCTAGTTGACTGATATAATTACAAACCTCAACTCCATAAAAGTTAGGACAGGATGAAAACATGCGATGCAGCCAAAATATTGACAAATCGGGACTGTAGGCAGGCCAGTTTAACATCCGAATTCGTCTATTATATAGCCACTGTCCTGTAATGTGAGCGGTGTGAGGTTTAGTATTATCTTGTTGAAATAGAAAGGGACGGGTTCCAAAACGACGTCACGGAGAAGGAACACATGTTCTTCTAAAATTCCAATATGTGCTTCTGCATTAACGGTGCCATTGCAGACGTGCAAGTTTCCCAATCCATCGGCACTCGTGCAGCCTAGACCATTACTGAAGATTGCTTCTGTACAGCACGTCGGTAACAGGCAGGATTGTCCTTTTCCTCTTTGGTCCTAAGTATACGCCGACGATTTTCGCCAACAACAATCGTAAATGTAGATGCATCGGACCACAAAACATGTTGCCACTTGCCATCAGTCCACTTCCGATGGGTGTGTGCCCAAGCCAGGCGCCTATGTTTCTGCTGTCTGTATATGAACAGCTTCCGTTTTGCATAATAGAGCTTCAACTTACATTTTGTGATGTATTGGCGAACGGTATTCAACGATAAAGGTTTTTAATAGAATCCTCGAGCCCATTTCGCAATTTCTGTCACTGTTGAATGTCTATTTTTAATGCAGGGATGTCTGAAACCCCAAAGATCACGAGCAGTCGAATGGGTCTTCGTCTTTGCCCTTTACGAATGGTGGTATTTCCATTTGTCCTGTACCTATTAGTAATATTGTGAATTGTAGATGACGGAAATCCAAGATTCCTGGCTATTTCATGCTGAGATATGTTGCTTCTAAATCGTTGGCTTGTTCTATTGTGCATATGATGACTCAGTACCTTGCCTCGACCCACGTTGTCGTGTAAATGACTGGCCGCACAATGCAGTTTGCATTTAAAAAAGGAAAAGTTATGACGTAACGTTGTCCAGAAGTTTCGAGAATATTCATGTCACTTCTATGGCTTCCGGTGAGTCTTTTCCTTCTGTCCTAACTATTATGATGCATGTTGTCAATGGCAATTTCATTAAAAAATTCACCACCAAAAAAAGAGATAGTCATTTATAAATTGTACATATTTTACTTCAGTCACTTCAGTCATTTATTATTTTTAATTTTGCTAATATATATTTACTCAATCATGTTCTATTTGCATTTTTCATATTTTCCCAACTTTTATGGAATTGTGTATTGTATTTAATATTATTTTTTTTGAAATTTTTAATAAATAATTTGCAAAGATCTTTTTTATATGTTCTATTTTTTAATGTAATTTATTAAATAAAAGAGATTATCTTAAAATGATTTATATAGAAATTTATTTTTTTGAAATATAGGGTGCTTATAATTAAAGTTCCCGTATTCTGAGCAATATTTTTCAAAACGGTCTGTCTGAATTTGGTCAGTTTTTTCAGGATATCTTAACGAGAGTATGGGAGAGTGAAATGTGAAAAAAAAATCGTTAACTATTTCATCGGTAGGATGCGCTGTTTCAATCAAAATGCTCAAAAATATACGCACATTAGTTCTTATCGCTATTAAAACACATTGCAAACGCTATATTATGATTTCAAATGGTGGCAAACATATCGAACATCTCTTGAAATGACTTTTATCCACTGTATGTCATATTTGTGAGTATTTTTATTGAAACAGCGCCACCTACCGACGAAATACTCAACTATTTTTTATTGGAGATTTAAATCTCTCATAGTCTCGTTAAGATATCCTGAAAAACTGACCAAATTCGAATAGGCCGTTTTTGAAAAAAAACTACTCCGAGTACGGGAACTTTAATTATAAACATCCTGCATATAAAAATCACATTAATTAAAATTTAATTATTAATAGCTCTTTTATATATATAACTAATTATTTAATTTTTCAAACGGTCTCTTCATCGAGTTCACTCATGAGTTAAACCAGGTCAAATCGGATAAATTCGGGTGATAATTGACCTTAGAGTATCCGATTTTTCTCAAATTTTACCAGTGTATTCTAGTGGATAAAATTCAAATAACAAGAACCATATCTCTGGTTATATTCGTCGTAGGGAATTGTCGTTTATGTCAAATTAAAGCAAGAATGATTCACTTTTTTTCTTCAATTTACTTTATGGGGTTCAACATAAAATATGAGGGGAAAATGCATTTTAATTTCATAAAATCATATATTAGCCTGAAAACGATCCTCTAAAATTATTAAAAAATAGAGTTTAATTCCCTCGTATCCATTACATAATACTACGAACTTACAGGATGGAATTCCAAAGAGTGCAATAATAGAGTTTTAAATTATTTATGAGGTTAAGTGTGCTACTTTGATGTGTAAGCAGGAGCTGGAATACAACAATGGCTCAGGCAACATCCTTGAAGCGACGATTACGTCATGAGTAGTTAACACTTTTAATTAAAGTACAGTGGTGGAAAAACGTTTGGGACCACGTTGTATTTCTGGAAAAACATTTACTTGATTATAATAATTTATACAGTAGAATATTTTAACATAAATGAATTATTTTAAACAAAAAACTGGCGTCCATCTAACAAACAGTCAAGAAAAATTAATAGAAAGACACTTTTTTGCTATTAGAACGTCAGGAAAAAAGTTTGAGACCAGCATGATTTTTCCTTTGAGAACAATTTTTATTTGGGTTTCTATTCCATTTAGTACTTTGTTTGACCTCCTCTATTAGAAATTACTTCGATAAGCCTGTTTGTCATTGATTTCACCAGTTCTTTAAGCTTTTCGGGAGGTATTTCCCTTGTTTCAGATCAGATACACTTTCATAATGTTTTCTTCCAGCATAAACCAGTCGAACCATGTCACCCCACAGATTTTCTATTGGGTTAAGATCTGGACTGCAGGCAGGTCAGTTTAAAACTGCAAGGTTGTTGGATTTTAATCAGTCACAAAGTGTTGCTGATTTGTGTATTGGTGCATTGTCCTGTTGAAATACGAACTGAGGATCATTTAACTGGTCACGAAGAGGAAGGAGGAAGTTACCCAAGATGTCTTGATAGTCAGTCGATTTACTTCGTGGACCAACAAATGCTAGCTGTGATTTTGCTTTGTGTGAAAGAAGCCCAAATCATCACAGATCCCCCGCCTTGAATACGTCGTGAGAGAAGTTGTGGTTGTTGTCGCAAATCATGCCAATAGTATTGGATACCGTCTGGCCCGTCTAAATTAAACTTCTTTTCATCAGTAAATGCGACATAGTTCCACAGTTGATTATCACCAATGTACTCCTTGGCAAATTTGAATCTGGCTTCTTTGTGTTTTGCTGTCAATTTCGGCCGTGCGTTCATTTTCATGAATTTGTAGTTTTCTGATGATGATAACACATTTCTAACGGTCCGTGGATGAACAGACAAATGAAGTGAACGAGTAATGATGGCGGAAGAGGCACCTGTAGAAGTAGCCATTCTCAAGATTTGCCTTTCAGTTCTGGAACTGAGCTTTTTTGGCCGGCCAGATCTCTGTTTTGTGCCATACAGATGTGGATTTGCTAGATAATTATGGACTACAGTATTTGATTTTCCAAATAGTCTAGCAATTTCTCGCTCAGACTCTCCGCATTGCCTGAAAGCATCAATTTGACCTTTTTGATGATCAGTGAGCTGTTTTCCCGAACCCATCTTGATAAATGCACTTTGCAAATGCTAAAGTAGTTTCCACATACGTAAAAAAGATAAAATTATTCAGAGTACGTTCATTTGCATGGACTTTTCCTTTCTGGTCTCAAACTTATTTCCTAACCCTCTAATAGCATAATGCGCCTTTCCTTTAATTTCTTGCTTACCTTTTCGTAATTGAACATACATTTTGCAGACAATGCTCAGAAACATGTGGACTATTCTATTATATGAACAAATTCATAATTAATTAAATTATTTTCTAGAATCAAAGTGGTCTCAAACTTTTTCCACCACTGTACATCATTCACATTTATTGCCTATACTTCTAACAAGAATTCCACTTTGAAATTTGGGTGGCCATTAGAACAAACATGAGGAAATATGCTAGTATTATTGATATGTCTTTTTAAATTAATATTTTCAAAATTAATGATAATATCATGTAAAATAATTTTTCTTTAATTTCAATTATATCTGAAAATATATAGTTTAAAAGCCCGCATATTAAGCTTTAAAATGACGTATGAATGTCATCTATACCAGGTACAGTTTCAAAGGAACATGTGTTTATATAACACTTTAATCTGCTAATTTCTGTAAATTTGACTGCGAATATTTTTGTAAGAAATTATGTTAGATGAAAATTAAGACCGTGAGATTACTTACTTAGATGTACGGGTTGCATAAAAAATGTTTGAAACTTTTATAAAAATGTAGTGTTTTTAGGTGTCTCATTTCAAGTAGAATGACTCTCATGCAGAAAACAACTGAAATACACTCAAGAGCCAAAACATTACGACCATCACCACATTGGTGAATGAAGTCGTCTGGATCACGTGCAGGGCACGTAATTAAGTGAGAATAGTATTTAACTGCTGCTGGAGAAGGTAAGGAATCAGTCTTGCACTTAATTTTGCGAATGATGGGAAAGGCTGCTGATCTAAGCGAATTTGATAGAGGAGAGACTGTAATGACCTGAAGATACGCAACGTGTATCTCCGAAACTGCACGACTGGTAGGTTGTTCACGATCTGCCGTTTCTAGTATTTATGCAAAGTTGATAAATGACGGTGAAACCAGCAGTAGACGCCAAGGTGTTGGACGCTCACGCGTCATCAAAGAAAAAGGACGTCGGAGACTGTCCCGCTTGGTAAAGCAAGATCGGCGCCAGACAGTGGCTCAGCTCGTCCAATGCAAGTGTTTCGGAACACTGTTGGATATGGGACTGCGCAGCAGACGTCTCACTCGTGTGCCTCTGTTGACCAAGCGTCATTGTCAACTACGCCTACAGTGTGCTCAGGAACATCGAGACTGGACCATGGATAAGTGGAAGAGAGTTGCCTGGTCGGATGAATCACGATTTCTTATTCATCTCGTCGAACCATCGGGTCGTGTCAGAACAGTTGCTCACCCCTCCCCCCCCCCCCGACTTCCAGGCGAACTGTTGCTTCCCCCTGTGCAGCAGGCCATACACAGGCTGGTGGTGGCGGTATTATGCTTTGTGGCACGTTCTCATGAGCGGCTCTGGGACCCGTAGTTGTGGTAGAACGGACCATGAAAGCTGACGCGGACCAGTTGCACCCTTACATGGCGTCTGTCTTTCCAACTGGAAATAAAATCTTCCAGCAAGACAACGCCCAAGTCACAAGGCTCGAATTGTGTTGGAGAGATTCGAGGAGCATAAGGATGAATTCCAATTAATGTCCTGGCCACCTAACTTGCCGGATCTTAATCCTATAGAGTACATTTGGGATATCATGGAGCGGCAGCTCAGAGCTCAAACATCACCATGTCGGAATATCTCGACTTTGTGTGACTGCTGCTTAGACATTTGGTACAAAATGTCTCCAGTCATCTACCTAGAACTTTGGCGTTCATGCCAAGACGACTTGCAGCTGTTTTGCAGGCCAAAGGTGGCGCAACGCGTTTTGGCTCTTCAGTGTATATCGTTAAAAATAATTTAACTTCTTATTAAGTTCATGTGCTATTTTATTCGCTACTTAATTACATTAATATAGAGAATGAAGTTAAGAGTAATTTAACGATGTAATGAGAATATTATGTTTGAAATACCATCGATTCGAGGTGGGGCCATTGTGATCACGAAATCGGCATTTCTTCCTTTTGCCTGTCTTTCTCGTTGGCCTCGTCTTCGGCTCTCCTGCTACTACCGTCAGCAACCATTTTGTTTTCGCCGCTTCGAAGCTCACTTCTCCAAATCCAAATCATTTCGCGAAACGTTAAAACAATTTAGCAAATTATATATATATAAATAACACTGGGCAAAAATATTAGGTTAGGTAAGGTTAGGTTTCTTAAGTGAAAGTACCCAATCCTGAATGAATTTAACGTGCTGTACAGGAGTATCACATTGAAAAAAGTTGATTGGCTCTCGTTGCAGAGATATTGACGTCAACAGCAGAAGTGGTGGCTGTAAGGATGATGATTTTTCGTGCTTTGGTAAACATCAACGCCACATAAAATTTCCCGGATGAACAGATGATCTTGTTCGCAATTTGGATCCGTCCAAAAGCAAAACAGAAATACTGGCCTCAAGACTTCACCAGCGGAATCTTCTCGATGTCCGAGTGATTTCATTTCGCACTCGGACATCAGCTTAGAACAGTGATTCCCAAAGTGGTCGATATCGATCTCTTGGGGGTCGGCAGAAACAATAAATAAAAATGAATAAAGAAATGGGGGTCGGTAGTATGAGCTCATTTTGGAAAAGGGGTCTCTGGCCCAAAACAGTTTGGGAACCCCTGACTTAGAATCTTTCTTTAAAAAAGAAGAAAGCTTGTGTTCTGCTGCGATATTGATGGCGTTCTACAAGAACTCGGCATTGCACATGAGCCCTATGATTGGCGGCTATTTATAGACGCTTCAAAACTGATTTCAAGACGATTTTCCGTCCGCATTACTAAGAAATAGTAGCCAATTTAGCCAATTCAGCTTTTTCTTATTCATATTCGTGTTCATCACATTGAATTCAATAAGAAATTATTATTTTCATGTCGGAAGCATGAACTTTTTGAAATTTTGTTGCCCAGTGTTATTAACCATGTGCGGCACAAGGAAGAAAAGATTTCGTTTTACCAGCCACAAACCAACATTACGGTTTCTAAGTATTTGGTGAAGTAGATCGAAAGTATTTAACGTACGCCATACCTCAACTGTTCAAATTGATGATGAAAAATAGGAAAGAAGATTCCACAGCCTGCATTCGAACCAGGAACCTTTGGCTCAGACCACCAATGGGCCAACTCGAAAGCAAGGCTACACCTTTTCCTTTACCCACAGTCCTAAGTGAAACCCACAATACCGAGCAGCTTCTCTGCGCAACGACCTTTTTTCGTGCGCGACATTAACGTTAGATTTCCACGATACAAATGTAACGAGCAGCATAACGTAACGGAAAACAGCTTGGCGCAAACAGCCTAATATCATTGTTTTCCCGTACGAATTCCGCATATTTGTTGATATTTTTAGGAATGGCATATACTGCCTAATTATTTGTACATATCTTGTATATCGCTCATGTCAAATCCTTTATCGTCTTGCAGACTACTGGGGCGTTGGATGTCTTCGGAGTAACTTTGCTTGGGACTCGTTTGAATTGCGGATATTTTGGGCGTTTTGTATAACTGGATGCCTGCTGCCCATCGAGTCTTATACACATTGAAGGATTCTTGTCCCTTCACATTAGAGCAGTCTTCTGATTGGTGGTTTTTAGCACATTTTTTACAGCGAGGGGCTTCAGTGCACCTCAGAGATATGTGGTCAAATCGTAAATAGTTACAACATTGTCTTTTGTTCCCACGGAACATTTCGATGGATACAGCTCAGGGTCCTATGCGAATAACATTTCTTAGAGAATAAAAAAACAGGTCCAAGAAAAGATGTTTGCTACTAACCGATCTTTATAAAGATATCAAGACAAAGCATTTGAATTATCTTTCAAATGGACATATTTTGAATGACAGAGAATTCACGAAAATACAACTTGAAATGTTTTTGTGAAAGCTGATACCGTAAACTATTTTAATACCGACATGTTTCGATATTATCACAGGCAAAACAGTTACTCTAATGTTACTGTTAGTAACTGTTTTGCCTGTGATAATGATGTAATATCGAAACACGTCGGCATTAAAAATCGTTCACCGTAGCTATCATTTATTTTGGATCTGTTTCTTTATTATTTAAATAATCAGTAATACTAGACAGTATGGACATCATGAACTTAATTTTTTAGTGTATTGTTGTGCTCTGTGTTCGCTAACAGAGCGAGAATCATGGCCATATCTAAGGAACCTTTGTTTTTTTACGTCTAATCACTTTCTTAGGAAAATAATTGACCTTTTTTCTTTTTAGATCTTCCTTAAAATCGTGAAGGTCATATGTCACATTTACATTTCGTATGACGTATTTGATGACTTTTTCCGATTTAAGTTGATGATGCTGAATCTTTAGCACGTTGTCAGCCTTTATGCCAGACATCAATTTACTATGCGTTTTCTCATCCTGGCATCTTATTTTGATCGACTCTTCTCTACCTGTGTGTACAGTAATTCGGTTAATCGCCATATGCTTTTGAATCTCGCCCAAGATTTCCTGTGATTTACGCAACCCTCAAGTGTCAAAGTTGAGTCTTCTTTCCAGTCTTAAATTTTTATTTCTTTGGTCTCAATCACAGAATCATTATGAAACGTTAGAAATTTATTTTAGGCAAAAAAACTCTTATGAATATATTTTTAATTCTTATAACACAAACCTTTTTAATAGATTTTAAAACATAACACTACTCCAAGGATTTCAAAACTTTATTAAAAAGAATTATAAAAAATAAAAATGAAATGTTTCTAATCGACTGAGGTTATTAAATATCCTTGGATACCGACCAATTCTTTGGAAGTAAAGTTGCCTGTCAATATTATTTCCTCCTTCCCATTTGGAATTATTTTGAGTGTCGTTTGAAAATCACCTTTTGGTGGAATCGTTCTGAAAAAACTATTAATGTGAATAAAATTACATAAGCAAAAAAAATTAATCCAACATTTATTTGATATTTTATATAAATTACAGGATGATCAAAATTAAACTATACTCTTGATTAAAAATGAATACTCCTTTTAATGAAAAATTGAAAAATAAAATGAAATAATAAAAAATAAAATGAAATAATAAAAAATAAAAGTCACCCAATGTGGAGAAAGTCAATTTTTCATTAAAAGGAGTATTCATTTTTAATCAATTGTATTTACTACAACTCTTACTCTTATATAAACTATACTATTATGTTATACCGCGAATTCGTTCATAAGCAACAGTTAAATCTTTCTATATACAGAGTGATTCAGAAAGGTAGGTCAAGAATGAAATACCATGTACAGTTTGTAGCGGGGACTAAATTTTTTTTTATAAACATGGGTCCGAAAATGAAATGCATCCTTAAAGAGATACCGTAAAATCTTGAATACACGCCTGGGCGCCTATTTGTTTTCACTGGTCCGATTAATTGGGACCCGGCGTTAAAGGCTATTCCCAATAACAGGGTGGCTAATAGGGTGTCCCAAAACGATTGCGTAAAATTCCATGACTTATCCCGGTTGATCATGTAATTTTCCCTGACCAATTTTTCGTTCCAATTTCTCATTTTTTTGCTGATTTTATAAAATTCCCTGATTTTTCCTGGTTACAAAAAATTCCCTTACTTTTCCTGTTACAAACAATTCCCTGACTTTTCCCGGGTTTTTTCCCTTGACATACTGAATGGCTTTTAGTTTGAATGCTACATCGTATGATTATGAGACCCTATCGACAATCGACAATCAAGCAGTGTAGTGAAACGTTATTCGAGTGGCACTTGAAGCTAAGCTTCCATAACCTCAACCTTCCTAAATAAATGCCAAGGGAATTACACTGAAGTAGTTAAGAAGCGTGATGAACCCATAAAGGTCATCCATAATATGAAGGAGAAAATACCCCCTCTTGGTTGGAGGTGATTTTGATTGACGACTGTCAAGACTAGAAGCAGACCACTAGTATTAGATAAAACACGACCTATGAAGTCCAGTAATCTGGAAATAAGACATTATCAATGTCTTCAAAATTAATATCAAGTATATGCCTTGGATCACGATATCTCTTTCTATGCATAGGATGATTTAAAATGCCCGAGAATAGCTCGTTGCTATGATTTTCTATATTGGGCAGCATGGATTCCATGAGCCCTTGAACGTATTTGCCAATATGAGTCATGTTGAAGTCATTAGAAATGGAGGAATTGCGAACAATTCTCCGATCTTTTTGCGCAATAGTCCTAAGGGTAACGTTTTGGAACGTCTTTCCATCTAGTCTTGCATATTGTAGCCCAGACAGGCATACCATACGTCAAGATGGTCCGAACAATGACCTTATAGAGTAGGAGTTTATTATCAATGTTTAGAGCACTATTTCGGCCCAGCAGAGCAAACAAGCTAAACTTGGCTCTCCTGGCCTTATTCAACGCATAAGTTGCGTGGGGAGTCCAGGTAAGTTTAGGGTCAATAACAACACCAAGATATTTATAAGTTTCAACCCAGTCCAGTTTTTTGCCATATAGTGTTAGAGAATCTAATGATCTCTTTCTCTTCTTGGAGACAAACATCGCCTTGCATTTATCTACATTCAATTTTAGCCTCCACTTGCTAAACCAGCTTTCGCACTCCTTGAATCTTGAATACACGCCTGGGCGCCTATTTGTTTTCACTGGTACAATACGCCCTCGTACAATACTCAGCGGGGATAACGCAGGCAGTTCGTTTTAATACCAAGAATACCGTTACAGGCGACTGATCATTTTGTAGAGTTCAAACGTCGATAATTTCCCGTTCACCCAGCTTATGCAATGACTAATAACAAGTCCCAGGATCAAGCTTAAACAACATTGGTATATACCTAGAGTAGATAGATACTGATACCCGCCTTCGTTTTGCTTGAAAAGCTCGGCGAAGACGGGCATCTCAGCTAGTACGTACATACATACATACATACAATCTACACCTTCGTTAATAGGATTTTAGCATAAAACCCTAAAAAGAGAAAAAGAAGAATGAAAAACCTTTATAGAAATTTGAGTAGTCTCATCTCAAGTTGTTAGTGCTCTAACGTGCATCTCGGCAGACCATCGATAGAGAAGCCTGCTCACAGAATCGTTATACATTGTTACATCACCTGACGTCGTCAATTGTTAAGTATGCTTCCGCCAATAATAAGCTCTAAATTATGACTAAGTTAGGTGATGTAATAATGTATGGCATTTCAATGATGAGGCCTTCTCTCTCGTTGGTGTTGCATTAACGGACAGATAGTGATCACGTGCTCTACGACATTACCACATGGTTCGGTTTATTTATTCAGTTTCCGAACCTACTGCGCAGTACCAACACAAACTGACCTAGACAGAATCGAACAGTGAAGTGTACATTCGTTAGGATGGGACGAAAGCAGCGCTTTCACAAAGCTCATCTAACCAGAATAAACTCCAAATGAAATACACTGAGGTAGTCAAGAAGCCTAACCAACCCAAGCGGTCTTCCATATTATACAAAAAAGAAAATAAGATTGACGATTGTCAGAAAAAAAAAAAAAAATACAAGGAAAAATAAGATTATCACATCTTCCAGTAGTCTGGGAAAGAGACGTTGCTAATATCTTCAAAATTGATGTCAAGAACGTGCCTCGGTTTACGATACTTCGTATGCCAGTTCATATTCATTGAGTTCTCCAGTATCCCTTTCACAAGCTTATTGTCGTGAGTCTTCATCTTCTGTATCATAATCAAAAGGAGATCCTGTATAAACTTACCGATATGGGCCATGTTTAAATCGAGGTGGATGGATTGGTTTTTCACCGTCCTTCTGTCCAGCTGGGCAATGGTCCTCAGGGTAACATTCTGGAATGACTGTAGTTCACTCCATCTGCTTCTACAGATAGTCGCCCACGCAGGCATGCCATAGAGGAGACCTAGACAGAAGCGAAGCCGACGCGATTTATACAAAGCCATGGCGCTACGTCACTTCTATAGTTGAAACATCACGAAAACCGATGGGATATTTTGAAATATGAATTTTTGTATTTTAGATAAATAAGTAAATACAGTATAATAAAATGCATTACTGCCAAACTTGGGTCATTTACTTTTTTAATAAATCGTTTCATTTTAGATTTTAAATTTGTTTTTAAATTTCTTTTTGCATAATGTCACAAAATCCATCTGTTCCACGACTTGTTTATATCGCGTCGACTTCGACAGAAAGCCTGATAACGGAAACATCATACATTGTTACACCATCATTAGTCGACCAAATTTAGGGCTTATTATTGGTAGAAATAGGATTAACAATGTTCGACTAATGATGATGGCTTTTCCGTTATCAGGCCATATGTCTATGTGGTGTTGGCAGTACCGTTACGATCGCTTTTATTTCAACAAATGAGCTTCGCTTCGCTTCCCATTCTGTCTCTCCCCTGTAAATAGGTTCATTAAGAATGAATATTCCAACCCACTTCTGAGAATTATAAAATAAAATTGAATTTGAAACAATACATAGAACTGATGTTGTTCGGTCGTTTCTTAGAACTGATATTTATTAGAACTTAACCAGTTCTTGAAATCTTTAAAAATGATCAGTAACTGGAGATAATAGAGTTAACAGACTATTGACAAGGTGTTGAAAGGCGATAGAGGAAGCTGTCCCTTCGCTTCGGCGACAGTTGACAACATAACCGATAACAAGGAATACATCAATTCAATCTTCAAATCAACATGCATACTGTATTATGCTCTATAATAATCTTTGGAATTATATATGTTAATTTTTATCTATCGAAATGCCACCGAAGAAATGAATGAGTATCGGTAAGAGAAGACAAAAAGTTATCCGGGCGTCGGAAACATGTGAACAACGGGAGCTTCGTCTACAGCAGGAAATTGTAGAATTACTGAAAACCAATTTGAGTTCTGAGGTTGTTCTGTTGACCCACAACTGTAATTATCCCGAGCAACGCCGGGTGCCTCCGCAACTGAAGAAACGGCGACTGCTAGATCACTCAAAGTGATGAATGGCCAGATTTTGCTTCAAGACATCGAAAGCAGAGTGCAAATGCAATAATAGATTATCAAGTAGTGAATAACCCCACTCAGATTGCTGGGACTGGATAGCAGCCAGCCACAAACGATCATGTGTACCCACTGCCACCCAAGAAGTAAGCTGTTTCCTCGAAGTTATTATTGCCATATATTTCCACATCAAGCCGGAGAAATATTTGAGAGGTTAAGCGCCACATAAACGCGAACGTGACGCGAACGCGTGTGACGTTTCCAATCTGAAATGACGTAGCTTTTTCATTGTTTTCAATTGTTAACAATGAAAAACCTACATTATTATATGCTGAAAAGCATATATTGGTTTCGCTCTGTTTGTGTGTCTGTCTGTCTGTCCGTCCGTCTGTCCGTCCGTCTGTCCGTCCGTCCGTCCGTCCGTCCGTCCGTCCGTCCGTCCGTCTGTATGTCCGACGATTTCTCGAGACTGCTTTAACTTTTTCAAGTTCTTTTTTCGCTGTTCGATAGAGACCCTTCCTGAGCTCACCTGATTAGTTTGTCGTCGAAATCGGTCTAACAGTCACGTGACTATTGAGACCCAAACCCCCCCATTAAATTTTTTTATTGGCAATATAAGGCATGTAATATGTCATTCGAACGGGAATGACGAGCACAAGACGAATATGACATTCTTTTCGATTTTCGAAATGCTACGTCCGAGAAAATGACCCCCAAAAAGTACTTCAATGACCCCTTATTACGAGCTTTAGCTAAAGCTATATATAAGAATACAAGCATGATCAGTACCTTTATGTGCCTGGCCAGCCATCGTTTGCACGAAAACGTGAAAATGGAAGAACTTAACAGCGATATATCAACTTTTGATGAGCTCTCGTGGACCCCTTCAAGCACGTGCACTAATGTTAAGAATATGAACTTAGGGCATGTAATATGTCAATCGAATCCTACCGACGAGTCATAAGTGAATACACTGTTACTTTTTGTTTATCATTTAAGCATTGTTGATGGCAGCCTGGAGCACGTGCCCGTTATGAAGCTTTCTTGATGCACGTGCTCATTTCATTTTAAAATTCATTGCTGTTAGGCCTATTGTTAAATGTGTTAATTAATGTTAGGGCGATGGTTAAAAATGGCTAAATAACGTTAGGCCTATAGTTAAAATGACTAAATAATGTTAGGCCTGTTGTTAAAAATGGCTGATTAATGTTAGGCTTATAGTTAAAAATGGCTAATTAAAGTTAGGCCTATTGTAAAAAATGGCTAATTAATGTTAGGCCTATTGTTAAAAATGGCTAATTTATGTTAGGCCTATTGTTAAAAATGGCTAATTTATGTTAGGCTTACAGTTAAAATGACTAAATATTGTTAGGCCTATTATGAAAAATGGCTAATTTATGTTAGGCCTATTGTTAAAAATTGCTAATTTATGTTAGGCCTACAATTAAAATGACTAAATATTGTTAAGCCTATTGTGAAAAATGGCTAATTTATGTTATGCTTATAGTTAAAAATGGCTAATTTATGGTTAGGCCTACAGTTAAAATGACTAAATAATATTAGGCCTATTGTGAAAATTAGCTAATTAATGTTAGGCCTATTGTTAAAAATGGCTAATTAATATTAAGCTTATTGTTAAAATGGCTAATTGAAGTTAGGCCTATATTTTAAAATGACAGAATCAAAGGTATTTCCACTGTTTATTTAAACCAAGTGTAAGTAAAAGTGAGATATTAAAATTACATCTGCGTCAGAGCTAAAGCTCCTTGGAATGCTTAAAAGATTTTACCCGGCAATGCTTTGAAACAATGGTTTTTCTCTCTTGACGTTTATGATAACTTTGATCTAGCAGTGGAAAGAACATAGACCCAGTAGATTCCGGGTCGCAGAATTTTTCCTTCCATTTTTCAATTGAAAAATCATAGACCCAGTAGTTTAAAACATTTAGACGTGCGAGGATTTCATTCTCATTTCGCGCGCGTTTGGAAAGATTCGTGTGAGCGCTGCAATCGAATACGTAAATTTACATGCAGTTTTCGCCATTGCTGTATATAAAAATATTACAGTAATATTAAACAACAAATTTTTATATTCTTCTTTTCAGCATATTTGAAAATCGTTTTACGAGTTATATTCTTGTTTCAGACTGGAAACGTCACACGCGTTCGCGTCACGTTCACGTTTACGTGGTGCTTAATCTCTCTAATGTTGCTATGAAAACCGATATGGTGATGACGCAACAATATTTTCAAGATGATGCAATGATAGAATGTTTTGTTTTTCCTTTACAGCAGGAAATTGTAAAATTATTGAAACCAATTTTGAGTTAATGGAAAGTTAGCAAACTATTGAGAGAGAGTGTAAAGGCAACAGAGAATGCAGTCTCTTTGCTCTGTGCTGTATTGGTTTCGCCAGGACACAGCTGTAGCAAGCAAGTTGTGAGCGAGTGCTGATCGTGTCAACCGAAGAAGCGAAGTCTGTTAAACTACACAAAGTGATGAATAGCCATGTTTTGCCTGAAGACATCGAGAGCAGAGTGCAACTGCAACAACAGGTTATCAAGTAATGAATTAACGCATGAGATTGTTGGGATTGTAGAGCACACCGAGGATCCTGTATAATCATTGCCACCCAAGAAGAGTGTTTCGTCGAAGTTGTTGTTGCAATATATTTCCGCATCAGCACTGGGGAAATATTGTTGCCATGGCAAACACTGTAGTGATGATGCAACAATATTTTCAAGATGATGCTATGAAAAAATGTTAAGTTACCTTGACAATAGAACATAGAATTATTAACAATGAGCAGAAAATGAGTACAATAGAGTACGATATAGATGGGGCAGTCTCTCACGAGGAGATACACCTGTCTCTCTTCAGCTCCCTAACGCATGCTCAGACGATTGTGTGTTCGGAACTCTTGAACAGTGTTTTTTGAAACTGTTGAACAAATGTTTTCGGGCGACAGTTTACAACATAATCGATAACAAAGCATACATCAAATCGACTCTTCAAATTAAAAAAAAATTTGTATTGTGCTATTTAATAATCGTTCGAAGGATACATGTTACTTCATACGAGGGGCGATTGATAAACAAGGTCTCCATGGCTGTAATCTTTTTATTTGTTAACCGATTTTCAAAATTTTTTTGTATCTTATACTCACATTTGTCCTCTATGTAATGCACTATTCACTTTTCGACATGGTCCCCATCCCTTTCCACACATTGCGCCAACGCGTGACTAGTTGGGTGAACCCGTCGGAGAGGAATTCCGGAGTTGTTGTCGACACCAGGATGAATGACAGCTTTGGACCCTCTTCTGGAGTACGATAACGTCCGCTCGCACACGAGTCACCACACACCAGAGGCGTTGCAGCGCCTACAGTTCAAAGATGAAAAATTGCAGTTCAAAAATGAAAGACTTTGCACATTGCGACTTTCACCACTTCCCAAGGAAGAAAGAGCCCCTTAAGGGACATGAGTTGGTTCTGACGGTGAGGTAAACGCTGCCATTCAATCCTGGTGTCGACAACAACTCCGGAATTCCTCTCCGATGGGTTCACCCAACTAATCACGCGTTGGCGTAATGCTTGGAAAGAAATGGGGACTATGTCGAAAAGTGAATAGTGCATTACATAGAGGACAAATGTGAGTATAAGATACAGAAAGAATTTTGAAAATCGGTTAACAAATAAAAAAGTTATAGCCATGGAGACCTTATTTATCAATCGCCCCTCGTATATATCGAAATGTCAGCGAAGAAAGTATGTATTTGTCACTGAAGATAAAAAGTTATTTGTTATTTGTCAGTCGGAAACACCTGAACAACGGGAGCTTCGTCTACAGTAAGAAATTGTAGAATTACTGAAAACCAATTTGAGTTATTATCCCGGGCAACGCCGGGTGCCTTTGCTAGTATCCTTAACAAATGTTCAGACCATTTGTGCATTTGGAACCCTTGAACAGTATAGAATCTTCCAGACGCGACAGCAAGTTAGCCTTCCACTTCCAGTGTGTTAATTGTATAAGGATGCCAGCCTTTCAGGTGACAGTTTTCCACATAACTGATGAGAAAGGATACACCAATTCGACTCTTCAAATCAACAAGCACGCGGTATTGTGGTCTTTAATAATCGTCCGATGTACTTGTTAATTCATATCCATCCAGATGCCACTGAAGAAAAGAATGAGTATTGCTCAGAGAAAACAAAAATTGGGCGTTGGAAACACCTAAACAACGGAAGCTTCGTCTGCAGCAGCTTCGACTACAGCAGCAAATTGTAGAATTACTGAAAACCAATTTGAGATATTATTTAACTTCTTAACTTTGTTCTGTTTACCTACAACTGTAATTATCCCGGGTAACGCCGGCTGACTCTGCTAGTTAATAAGTAAAATTAGATTCAAAGACGGAAGGTATCGACGCAAAGGAAATGTGGCCAAAAGAGCGTTGATATTAAGCGGAGAACAGGACAGGCAAAAGCGTGTTGCTAAGAATCAAGAACTAATCGCAATTTGTGCTGTGACTCCGATTCATTAAGACGGGCAAGGACATGTCTGAGAATCGAGAGACATTCTTTCAGCTCTTTTGGATTCAGTTTCGTTTTCACATTTGCAGTCAGAGATAACTTCAGATCCCTCCTTTCGTCATCTTCAAGGGCTCTCGAATGAGTATTTCTGTCTCAGATGCCAGTCACGTTGCGTTCATCGTCGGTCCCGGTAGCTCTCGTGACTCTTTTTTTTCCAGGCTGTATTGACACGGATTGAGATACGATCTTTTCTTATGCGATAGGTTTCGGACAATTACCGTATATACACTATGTATATTGCCAATAATAACAGGCCACCCAGAGGAACGGAAATAGGATCGCTCGTGAATCACTAACATAAGTCATGTTCCTTTAAAAGGACCGTGAGTGCTCAATAGACACGTGTTGTTATGGTTATGTTGTTTACGTTTCGTTTTTCTTCGTTCTGTTTTTTTTTTCAGCTGGGATTTTGTATACATGGACCTTGTATGGAGACAGGACTGTGATGGCTCTTGATTTTGATTGCCGATATATATGATGTTAGGCCACGAAAGGAAATCCAATCCAGTGGCACCTCGTAAATAAAATTTCTGGGGTGCTGCGTCAGAAAATTGTAATTTTTTCACGATCTAGGGAATAGCTACTGACATTAAGCTTAAGGATCATGTAATATACCGGGCGGTTTTAATTAAACTTCCCCTATAAAGGGCATCCTACAGCGTAAACGGGTGAACGAAATGCAACGAAATTTTGTATATGGGCTATACACGAGATGCGCTCACGGAATTTCAACAAAAAAATTTAGTTCCAAAATGTCCACCAGATGGCGCCTTTTCGGGAAAAACATGAAATTTAACACAATAAACGACCAAAACGGGCCGTCGATACCATGACGTGCTGCAGACGTTTGTTGTGCCGCAACTACAGCAAAGGCGGGTCCTTGCATCGACCATTTTCATGCAGGGTGGTGCACCCCCACATATATGGGTCCGTGAAGGCGCTATTGCTCCAACACTTCACAGAGGAACGTGTTATTAGTCGCTCCTTTTTTAATCCATGGCCACCACGTTCGTCGGATCTAACTCCGTGCGATTTCTGGTTATGGGGCTATTTAAAAAGTCTGGTGTATCGTGGAGGTGTTGCGACGTTGAATGACTTAAAGAACTCCTTAACGCTTCATGTGCGAAACCTCACAACTGATCAGTTACGACCTGCTGTTGAACACACTGTCCATCGACTTGAAATTTTGCAGGTGGATGAGAGTGGTTACGTGGAGCACCTTTCCCTACATCGTCCTGGAAACGATTAACAACTGCTCCTCTTGTCCATTTCGTCGTAATCTGTTCTTGTTTCTGCAAACTGAACTGTTTTTATTTCTCCCTTACCTTTATTTAATGTGGTTCGATGACCAGGTGATCAGAAACTAGTCAATAAATGTTAATATTGTTTCTGTATTCCGTTTTGGTTGTTTATTGTGTTAAATATCATGTTTTTCCCGAAAAAGCGCCCTCTGGTGGACATTTTGGAACTAAAAAGTTTTTTCGAAAATTCCGTGAGCGCATCTTGTGTATAGCCCATATAAAAAATTTCGTTGCATTCCGTTTACCCGTTTGCGCTGTAGGATGCCGTTTATAGGGTAAATCTATAAGAATAGTATTAAAGAAAAAAAAGACACTACATTATATTGAATGTTATTGATATCGAAAGTGAAACTGGGGGGTGCTGCAGTGCCGCAGTGCCTATGGACGAACCGCCACTGATCCAATCCAAGTAGAGCAGAATTTCATTTCTCATTTCAACCCCATCTTCAACCACGGCACAAAGAAGTGAAATTGAAATGGGATAAAGGTGAGTCAATGAACCTGCCTTTTCCGTCATGACATTTGACTATGGTGAGTGAGTGAGTGAGTCAATGAACCTGCCTTTTCCGTCATGACATTCGACTATGGTGAGTGAGTGAGTGAGTCAATGAAGCTGCCTTTTCCGTCATCAAGTTCTCTCATTGTCAAGTGCGTTCTCATTCTCTTTCGCTATTTGGAGCATCAGGAAATGGTTTAGAAGTCGTACCATTCGTTGGGAGGTATTTGCACTTGGATTCCATAGGCGAGCTGAAGCACATAAGCCAAATAGGAGTCAAAATTCCAATTCATTACACGAAATGCTGGCCGTTGGTTATGACACTGAAACAATGAAAGCGTAGTTTGTGGTGTGACGAATCAGGCTACATGATGATGAATTCCAGAAGTTCACTGTCCCGGCTGTGGAATTCGGCTGAGAAGGAATTTTCATGGTCCTCGTTTTTCTTGGCTTGATCTTGATCCACTGGTTTTTATGCATGGGGTTCTGAAGGGTGAAGGCTGAAATTCGCTTTCTTTATTTTCTCATTAAAACAAAGATTTGGCATGCAAGGTTTACCAGAGCTGACGTCACCTTACTGAAACAAGAGTGTAAAGTTTATTTGACCATGGCAACCTGTCCGCGACTGATCTAAAAACACAGTGTACACAGAATTGGAGTTAAAACTTTTTTTTGCAGGATTTTTTTGATGGAATGGTAAGGAGAATTCGTGATTTCCGAGATGGCGGCCTGCTCTACCAGTTGAGCTGATTTGTGACTTCAAGAGGTCCAAAGGGACAAATTGTAACAACTTGGCCTATCACTGTCCACAGTGGCTCAATTAGTTGAGAAGCGACAGCGAAAATCGGGATCCCTGGTTCGAGTCCAGGTCGCGGAATTTTTCATTCACTTTACTAATTATGTAATTCTTCAGTCCCGGTAGCGGAATTATGGGAATTGTAATTATGATATGCTTGAAGAATCTCTTCAATTTCTTTATTTTCTCATTGAGTCACGTTACCGTTAGATCAAATCAAAGACATGTTATTCAGTTAAGCTCTAAGGAAGAGTACCGGAAAGTGGAAACAGAATTTGAAAAATTTATTTGATTAGGTTAGGTTAATACAAAGATATTGGAGTTTCGGAAAAAATCTAGAAAGTCGCTTATTTTAAGCCTCACAATTTTGCGGTTTTTATTTAACTCACCCTCGTATATTCTTTTGTTTTTTGGTTATTCCCTATCGAATAAAATACTTCCAACTATATGCTTCCATGCCACCCAGGGGTGGATGCCAATTTCCATTCTAAAGTTCATGTGACTGATATCCGATTACAGTCATTGAAACTCATGAAGACTCGCGTATTTTCAGTAATATTTTTGCACTCACATAAATTTAAAGATATTCAATTTATTCATCTATAACATATCTCCAACGGGTCGGTAATGTGCAAATCCTATCTTTTTGGGTAGAAATCTTTGGTTTTGGAGGTGAAAAAGTCTTACAATTCGATTTCGAGAAAACGACGATTTCTACACTATCCTGTACGGATCATAGAGCAAGGTCAAACAATTACAGCTTATTCGTATTGTGACATAATCCTGTGGGCTGAAAACAGGAGAATCTGTGGGAGAGATGTCAGGTGATTACGCATGCTAAGGTTGCAATAACCTGTGATTACGCAGGATAAGGTCCACACAAACTGCATAACCTTTAAACGGGTCTGTAAAGCTGTGTACGATCTTACATTGTCCTGTAGTATTAGGGGTCCTTGGCTATTTACCAATACAGGTTGTTGTTGGAAGAGTTTCTGATGAGCCCACGGGAGTATGACAAAATACGAATGTGCTGTAATTGTTTGATCTTACTCTAAGACCCGAGAGTGCACTACCCCAACTATCCAGAAAACAGTCAGCAGCAATATTTCTCTTTGAGAATAGGTCCTACTTTGAGATTTTCTAGGAGGTTCCCCTGGTCATAACCTTTGTAGAGCGATAAATACCAGGTGGTACTACAAAGGTGTTAGAAAGTTTTTGTCTACTATGACATAATATGAGGTTATAGATAGGTTATATTTATGTTATAATAGATAAATTAATACAGAAGGTTTTCAAAGTGATTTCCATCTGCCGCAATCCGTTTGTAGAGCCTTGAACTGAATTCCGTGGCGACTCTGAAGAAAATCGTTCTCCGGGGTTACACCTGAGGCTGTTCGTCCTGAGTGGCCCTTCCTGGAATCATGTACGGTACTGATCCGGTCGTTTCAAAACTTTTCAGCAACCTGTAAAAACCTTGGAAAAAATTACTGTACAGTACAAAAACCCGATTCAAAAGATGCTTCAAAAGTAATCCAACTGTGCAATGGTCATTTTGGATTATGCTCTTCTTGGACCAAATGTCCTGTTGATCAAGCATCTCACCACAGCATTATTTCCAGCGTCTTCGTAAAATTTCTTTACGATAAACACACCCTGCTCCAACGTTAGCGCCTCCATTCTGAATGTAAAGAGAGACATTAGTGAGTGAGGTATAGAATGTTCAGTAAAATAGAATAGTAAAATCATTTACGGCATAAGATTAAACCACAGTAGACAAAACTTTTTAACACCTTTTTTTGCGCCATCCAGTATTATTGTGGACCAATTTTTCATAGCATATAATGATCCAGTCCAGCAGTGGCTCTAGTTAATATAATGATGACGTTAGAGCAAGGAATAGCAAGTTTTCAGGCGTTGAAGTTTATTTGCCGCTGAGCATGGGAGACCCATTTAAACATTTTTTTTTTTTACTTTTCCCAGTATCAAATATCGTTATGCGTATTGAGTGGCAATTCATGTGGCATGGATTACCTTGATTGAGCATCTGGTAGTCCAGAGCAGGGATTATCTTCTAGTGATTCATCTCCATTCCAGAATTTCGATAACCAAAAAGGATCTTTTCTTTGACAAGTCATCCCGTCAATACGCCTTTCCAAAATGCCTCAGTTGCATTGTGACCCTGTTTGAATTCAAAAAGCAATGCTGACCGAATTTTGACTTCATACTCACCAATATAAACCCTCATTTACCGCTTGTAACTACGATAAAATAACTTTAGATACTTTTCAAAGTAATAGGTATGAGGATGCAAATCACTTAGGGCAGAGCCATTTCTGTTAAGAGGTTCTGATGTTATTCACCCTGTCAAAGATTAGGGTGCAGAAATACGTATAAACATTCTAAATGATGTGATAATTTGACTGTTAAACTATTCTCGAGAAATCGTAGGACATACAAACAAACACAAACAGAATCAAATGAATATGCTCTTTTTAACATATAATAATAATAATAATAATAATAATAATAATAATAATAATAATAATAAAGGAAATACTCTGCATCTTCTTCAGGCAGATCCTCAAATCCGGAACCGTCAATATAGAGCTTTCCTCGAGTTAATTCCACAGACAGCGGATTTCTAAATTTAGCCAACACTTCACTTACTTGGCCGAATTTAAATGGTTTCATAATCTAAAAATTAAAAAAAAATTCCGAATTATAACTAGGAATAAATTTATGAGAACAATTTCATTTCTTACCTGAAATTCAAGGTTTGGTATTTTTGGTTTGAAATTATAATCGATTATAGTCTTCAGTGGTGTATTAGAGATTCTCATCATAGCAGTTGCTTTAATGCTTCTTTCATCGCATAATACATTTAGATATTCTGCTTCAGTTATTTCAATTTCGATCACTTTTTCTGTTTAGAAAATTGCGGGCAAACAAAAATAAACTTTCAAAAATCATGCTTTGTAACCGTAAATCTGGAGTGTAGTATGAAAATACACTGAACGACCAATTTATTGGAGACACCCCGCTAACAGCGTGTTGCGCCTCCTTTAACGGCGAGAACTGCCTGAATACGTGCTGGCATGGATTCAACAAGGTGTTGAAACCGTTGCGGCGGAATAGCAGCCCAGGCTGACATCACAGCGTCCCGTAACTGGTGCAGGTTGGACTGTAGTGTGGGAAGGCGTCGGACGGTTCTCTCCACTTCATCGCATAAATGTCTCGATCGGGTTGAGATCAGGCGACCGAGCTGGCCACTGAAGCTGGAGGAAGTCCGCGTCATGTTTCTCGAACCAGTCCAAGACCATTCGAGCACGGTGACAGGGAGCATTGTCCTGCTGGAACTGCCCATCACCACCAGGGAATACAGTCATCATGAACGGGTGCACCTGATCGGCAACAATGTTTAGGTAGTGTGTCGCATTCAGGGATGTGTCTACGGATATCAGAGGACCCAGTGTGTCCCAAGAGAAGACACCTCAGACCAGGACTCCTCCTCCACCCGCCTGTACGGTTGTCTGCTGACAGAATGGAACCATGGCCTCGTGCTGTCTGCTCCAGATGCGCAGTCTGCCGTCCGCATGATGAAGTAGAAACCGCGATTCGTCGGACCAGGCGACCTTCTTCCACTCATCCAGTGTCCAGTGGCGATACCTGTGTGTCCATAGCAGACGCGCTTTCCTATTTTGCGGTGACAGCGACGGTGCACATAGCAGACGCGCTTTCCTATTTTGCGGTGACAGCGGCTGCCTGTTGTTAAATCCAAGTCGGTGCAAGGTGCGCCGCACCGTGTGCTCCGAAATGGGTTGGGATGCTCCCTCACTGAACTGCGCTGCAGTTTGTTGGGCTGTTCCCGTCCTGTTGCTGTGGATGATTCGTGCCGGTCGCCGTTGGCCTCGTTCATTCACAGCCCTATTTCGTCCGGAGTTGTGTTTGTGGAGGTTGTTTTTTGACGTAACTGCTATTCACGGAATACCCTTCACACTATTGCACGGGAAAACCCGAGGAGGTTCGCGGTTTGCGAAATGCTCAACTGCTCCCGTCGAGCTCCAACGATCATGCCTCGTTCAAAGTCGGTCAAATCCTTGGATATACCCATATTCAGTCCACTTCTGCTGCTGACTGCAATATGTGATCCAATGCATCCCTTTTATACACCGCGTCGGCCTGTTCCATTGTTTGTGTGTCACTGGGAGCCGATCCATTTTCCATAAGAGGTGTCTCTGATATATTGGTCGTTCAGTGTACAGGGTGTAAATTTTAAGTTGACAAAGCAGAATAACTCGAAAAAT
>JAHWFO010101072.1:1599619-1636590 GCA_023313115.1 Rhysida immarginata | reverse complement strand
ACCAAGGGCCCTCTGTGTCATCAAGGTTGGACCTTTTTCTAGTAGACGCCACTTTCGCTGGTGCCCCTGGTTCCATGGAGGTCATTCCGTGCTCTTTTTCAGACCACAGTGCCATCAAGTGGTCCTGGAACCCTCCATTCCCAGCCTCCTCTGCAGGTACTACTTCGGACAATTGGTTCCTGAACGTTTCTCTGCTTGACATCGATAGATACAAGGGAATGTTCGTTCGGTTTGTGGAAAGACATCTTCACAACCTGCCTCCGTCGCTAGCTTCGTGGCTTTCTTTTAAATCTAAGCTCCGTCGCTTCTTTAGAAAGATTGGGTGTGATACTGCTAGACGCAATCGGCGCCATCTCCTCATGCTCCAAGAAATCCTGCGCCTCCTCAGCTACGTTTCGGAGACGCTATTCGTCATCTCAGCGTCTCTGTAAGATCATTGGAGGGGATACGAACAAGATCTCGTATCTCTTCACCTTTCCCCTCAACATCAATGACCCACCGGCGGGCGGACGGGCCTCCTCTTGAGGCGTTTACATAGGAGCCATAACAAGGGCTGCCTGTATTCCTATAGCATGTGCGCCTGGGCACCCTGCCTGTTTTACGATCAAAGGGTGCCCCTCTGGAGCCATAACACCGGCTCCAGTTCCAACAGCAAGACTCCACCTGCTTCATTCTGCCACTTCAGTGTTAACATCCCAACCTGATTGCATATAGAGATGGATTCAAGTAATAGCTTCTTTATTGTATGTCAGGAGATGTAAGCAACCTTTTTTAATTTCTCACCCTCACCTGTTAAATCTGTTGAGATGGACATTCTTCATCATAAACTTTGATACAGATTGCTCTGGTTTTCCAGACAACCTCTTCTCCGGATTCCATTTACATCCAGTTCTGAACATGTAGCCATCACACTGTTGTAGTGCATCATGCTGAGTGGGACTTAGTTAATTTTTCTATTAGGACAATTTAACCTTTCTAAATTCAGTAAATTTTTGTTTTTGTTTTATTCTCTTCTTTCTTCAGTCTAGGCCAATATGTAATTAGAAAATATCCTTTTTATCAATATCTTTTTGGGGGGCTTAATTTGTTAACTTGTGTCCCATTTACTTTATTCACATCCTGTTTGTGGTTAATTGCTGAGTAGTCCCATTTATTAATTTTCTTTTTTGTATTTAGCTAATATGCTAATTTTCTTTTCATGTCTTTATGATATGAAATTTTCAATTTTATAAGAGAATGTTGCTGTAATTGGTTGAATCAATCCATGAGGTATTTTAAACTCATTGGTTATCCGTTTGCACAACTCTGAATAACTTTGTTATTTCACCTTACCTATTTTTCCATTGAATTTTTTCAATGTCTGAGTTTGTGTTGGCCACACAATTGGATTATAACTGTTTTCCTATGCACATGTTTGTGTATTCTATAGCTTCTGCCTTTTTAAGCATTGAGATATCTTGGCTTGATTCAAGCATTGGGGTAATATTAATTCTTGTTGTATCTTATCTATAATATAAATATAATATTCTTCATATTTTTTGGGGAACTTAAATATTTTCTCTTTTAAGGGAAAAGGATATTTGGGATTAAATGCTATAATTTTCTTGCTCATTAAAATATGAATATTTTCTATCTTCTTGTGTCTGCTTCTAATTAAATTGTATACACACTCATTAAAACTTTATCCAGCCAATTTCGAAATAACTTAAGATCCGGTAAATAAATATAAAAAAATAACACAACGCAATGTCAGATTCAAATGATGTTTGAATCATAAATCCACTATATGGCACTTTAGTGATTTAATTTTCTTGGTGCTAGCGGAGCGTCTTAAGTAATTTTTTTTAATAAAATGTTTTTAAAAACATATCATTCTTTAAGGATTCTCATAAAAAGCTAACTTTAACTTTTTCCTATTTAATATTTTGAACCCATAACTTCAACATTATTTAATGTTACAAGTAGTCTTTTTGACTTAGTAACTTTCCTTTAGGCATAACATTGGGTGCTAGAACATTTTGATTATGTTCTTGTAATGTATTTTTTGCATCTTCACAATTAGTTGACTAACCATTAATACATGGTTGTCACAGTTTAATATGTCACTTACTACAGTGAACCTTCCCATAGCAGGCACCTCCTAATAGAGGACACCTCTAAGGGACAGTTTAACAAGTGCCGATCCTTTGATAAGAACTCTTGTTTTCCCTCTGAATAAAGAACACCTCTATTTAGCGGACAAAAATTCATGGACCCATTGGTGTCCGCTATTTGGAGGTTTCACTGTATATCTTAGCATTGAAAATTTCTAAGGGGTATCATAATAGTACAATTAGAGCGCGTGCCATTGTACCGATTACGGTCATCTTCGAACTTGTCCGTGCCCTTTCCCATATCTATCGATTGGTGAAACAGATTTTTAAATCTTTCATCATATTTCGATCAATGTTAATCGTTATTCTACCAATAATAAGCCTTAAATTTGGTCGACTTATGATGATATAACAATGTATGACGTTTCAGTTGTTAGGCTTTCTTTCTAGCGGTGCGTTTACTTACATGGTCTCTTACTTAATGCTCACTTATTCATTCGGAGTCACTCCGAGTGACTCTCGTGACTCTGAGTCATTCGAATCCCGTTTCTTTATTCGTTCTGAGTCATTTGGTCTCCGTTTCTTCGCTTATTCGCTTGGAGTGCGACTCGGGTTAACTCCCTTAACTCCTACTTTCAACTTTGAGTCATAGGAGAGAAAAAATTTAATAAGACGACGCAACAATGAAGAGTGCCAACAAAGGTGCGACTTCAACGATGATTAATTTTGTTATAATGAAATAACGTTTCCGAGGATGCTTGATAGGAGCCGTGGCAACCACGCAAACAAGAGAAAACTTTATTTCTTCAAGCTGGAGTCATCGGAGTCAAAATTTGGCGCATACGTTATTTAACCAACAACATAGCCGCCTTGATCTTTCGGAAGTGCACGATCATAACCTACCATAACTGGTTAGCCTTCCATTGTTATAGGCTATGGCACAATACAAACGAAAATTTAGCTTAAATTGATCGAAAGTTTGATTCGAGATAATTTCTTCGGCAATAATTATTAAGTACCGAAAGGTGCTTTATGCTATCAGTGTGGGGAAACGTGTCTGTCTGTCCGTCTATGAAAGATTTTCAAAATCTGTTTTCGTCAGTCGATGAATATGGTTCATGGCACGAACAAGTTACAAATATTATCTAAATCGGTTCATTGGCACGTGCACAAATGGTACCCCTATTTTCCCGCCTAGCAATTTTCAATGGGAAGATATATTGAGTAATATATCAAACAAACATTAATGACGAGATAGAAGCGGTTATTCATTACTATTTTCGTCAGTCAATGAATATGGTACATGGCACGAACAAACCACAAATATTATCCAAATAGGTTCAATAGCACGTGCACGAACGGTACCTTCACGACCCCACCCAGCAATTTTCAATGGAGAGATACGAGATATTAAGTAATGTATCAAACAAATCGTAATGACGAGATAGAAGCAGATATAAATTACTATTTTGGCCAATTGATAAATATGGTTCAGGAAATGAACCATTTTGAAAATGGTTGTAATCGAAACAATGGCACGTGCTCTAATGGTACCCTTATGACACCCTCAAAAATTTTCAATGATAAGATATGCAATGTGATATATCAAAGAAATTGGGATGATGTATCATGAATGAATATGACGTAAAATTAATGATAGTGCAAATAGGTTTCAAGGAACCTGGTTTAGAGGAACCATGATGGTTCATTGGAACTTTCAATGCTAAAATATGGCATGTAATATATCAAACAACTTAGAATGATGTGTCATGAATGAATATACAGTAAAATTAATGATAGTGCAAATTGGTTTCAAGGAACATGGTTTAGTTGAACCATTCTGGTTAGTGGAACCATTATGGTTCATTGGAACTTTCAATGCTAAAATATGGCTTGTAATATATCAAACGACTTGGAATGAGGTGTCATGAATGAATATACAGCAAAATTAATGATAGTCCAAATTGGTTTCAAGTAAGCTGGTTTAGTGGAACCATTATGGTTCGTTGGAACTTTCAATGCTAAAATATGGCATGTAATATATCACACGACTTGGAATGAGGTGTCATGAATGAATATAACGTAAAATTAATGATAGTCGACATTGGTTCAAAGGTAGGTGGTGTAATGGTATCTTTATGGCCCATTAGAAACTAACAATATTAACAGGACTGTTTAAAAATATTGTTCCGCGAATGGTTTAGTTTAACCTTTCGGTACTTGGTTATGTCATTCCTTAATGGTTTATTAATTTCTATATGCTGAATTTCAGTTCCATCTTTACGCATGGGGCCAGGGTCCCGTGATCCAGAGGGGTAGCCTCTGTGATAGTAAATTAAATTACACTTATGATCAGAACTTTGTTTTAATAAAAATAATAAAAAATAAAAAATAAATTATTGTTTATTCCTGTTGATAACCCCAAGTAGTTTACAAAATAACTTAATGTTAAAGGGTTCCCATAACCAAAAGTGCCATGGGCACTGCTCACGTTTTTCTGATGCCTCCGGAGGTTGCGAAGAGACAAGATAAGAGGAAAAGGGTTTTATCAAACCAAGCTTTTATAATCTTTTATTTAGTAGCAACAATAAAGCTTAATTTTGCAACAATAAACAATAGATACATTTAATTTTCGCCATAACGAATTGTTCAATTGTCACAACAAACAATTCGTAGTAATGAATTGGTACCATTATAACACGAAACAATGAACCGATTTGAAAATTTGTTTCTTTATCACAAATTGTCATCGATCCTGTTTATGTGTGTCAAGTTTCAGCTCCCTAGCTTGTCGGGAAGTTGGTTTAATATTGATTACAAGATTTGTCCTAAACAAACTAACATTGCAAGGTTAATAAAAGCTTTTAAAAAATATCTTGAATCGTTCAGAAGCAGTGTTGCCAATTTAGCAAGTGTGTGTCCAATTTTAAAGCTCATTTTCCTTGTTTTGTGCATTATACATTAATTAACGAAGTAGTATAATATATTGTTTTTAATGAATGATTTTATACTCATTTATAAATGGAGAAGATAAAATAATATATAATAAGAATAAATAATAACAAGTTCACAAATGAATAATGATGAGAGGTTTTGAAGAGAATTGAAGACTTGTAAATGAATGATAGATGGTTTATGTGCACTGTTTATTTTTTATTAATAACTAGAATTCCACCCGTTCCACCCGCTCATCTGACCTCAACCTACTTGATTTCTTTTTAAGGGGCCATCTCCAGAGCCTAGTATATGAAACACCTGTGGACAGAGCGGATGATATTGCTTTTGCTGCTGGTGCCATTCAAGATACTCCAGACATGTTTCACCGGGCGTGAGAATCCTTACGTCGGCGGTGTCAGCTATGTCGCACCACTGGCCGTCACTTCGAACATTTGCTTTGAACTGGCGTCGTTATTGTACGTAACGTTCACAGCTTTTGTTATCTCTTTTGGTTGGCGTCTAAACCAGAGGACGCATATGATGTACACGAAACCGTATTATTGTCATTAACATAAAGTGTCTTCCACATAAAACGTGATAGCTCCTGAACAATGTACTTGCGACCCCACATTGTATTAAAAGAAAATGTTCATTCTGGTCACCTCTATCATTGCTTACAGTTATACACACTTTTTCAGAATCACCCTATATATTTAATGCCTGCATTACTTTTTAGCCAATCATCTTTTAACAAATATAAAAGAGGCAAATCCAGATAAAATGACGCTAATTGAATTGACAATAATTTAAATGTTACCAATTTTGACATTATTATATCTAAGAGATATTTTTATTTAAAAAACCTTTTTATACATTCAATTGCTTATTCTAAGAATATTCACCTTCCGGCGGTTTGTAATCTTGTGTGATTGCTTTTTTATCTGTATCATAATTGGAAATTCTTCCTATTAATCTGGTACAAATAAATGCACCTATCCTGAAAATATTAAATATGTATTGTTAATCATTAATTTTTAACAAGTTCTATAAACCAAATATCTCGATTGTTGGATGAGATATTTTATTTGAAACCGGAAAGTCTGATACTGAATATCAAACGTGTTTAGATAAAGTGATCAAAAGTATCTGGACAGATGTAATTTTGCACTGCACTATGATTTCACGGCAATTAATGTGGCATTGAACCTTGCCATATTTGATAGGCTTTTTGCTTCATTTGCTTTTATTACGATATTCCACCAGATTTGATAGGTAGGTTAAAGGACTTTCTTCCACTTTTCCTAGGAAAACGTTCAGTTCAGTCAAAGCCCACTGTATAATCATGACCTACTGTATTATTACTGACCTGTTTTTTTGAATAATTTCCATTGTTGCTTTTCGCATTTCTAAATTTTGCTATGGCGCTGCTGAACCCCCCCTCTCTGATGGTCAGGTAATGTTTCAGTGACGTTAAAAACAAACTGAATAAGCATTCATTTCAATAAACAAATTCAGTTTTCTTTTTATTTGCTATTTAACTCCCTTTTAAAATAAAAGATTCTATGCAAAAAAAATTTTGATGCGTTATGTATTTTTTTTATTTTGTTTGGACTACATTTTGTTTATCTCAGTTGTAGGTCATGGTATAATAAAAGCCCGCCCAGTCGTAGTGTTTGAATCGGGCGCTGAAGAGTTTGGCGTTAGTAGACTAGGATTGCTAGAGCACTCTATTGTAGTAAAGTGCTAACGCGGGGGGGGGGGGGGCGGGTCTGTTAATCTTGGATTAAACTAAAATTTAAATATGTTACGCACCCCTCCCACTATTATATGGCATAGTAACTCATGCTAATGGCATTAGTTTACAAGATATAATTATTAAAGTTAATTAGGTAACTATTATTGTATTTTTAGAAATTCGGACAATGTAATATTCAAGTAGTCAACACGGTCATGTTGGTAAGTTGATAGATTACAATGCCAAAGGTCTCAGGTTCAAATCCTGCTTCTTTCCTGATTTCGTTTAATTTTTTTAAACATGTTTTTGAACAAATTATATATGAAACTAATATTAATTATTGAAAACATATTTTTATAATTTTTTGCATATTATATTTCATTTGAGGAAGGTAACAAATTATTTTTTTTAATAAGTTATTATTATTATTATATTATTATACAGGGGAAAATGTCAGTGCGTAAATTTTAAAAAAATTGATGAAAATAAAAAAAAAAGAACTGACTAATGCGTTTATTAAATGCGCATGGTGTAACACCATTTTATGTTTTACTTGATTTTATGAAAAAATAGTGTAAATAGTATACAGTTATTGTTTGTGAACATGTAAAATTTGTGTTTCCAAAATTTGTACGATTTGTGCTATTCTACAGTATACCCCGAGTAACGGAAATCTTGATGAAGAAATTTGTATATAATATATTAACTTATGAAAAATACAGAGGTCGAGTCAAAGGTAGTGGTCCATTGCTAATCTTCAAACTAGAGTCCATGGTCTTCATCTAACGATCAGCCAGTTGGCGGAAGCCCTCGCGAAATCACTCCTTCGGTTTCTGGGCGAAAAAGGCATCCACGGCATCTTCAACCTCACTGACATTGGCGAAGCGCCGTCCACGCAGGAAGTGCGCCATGGATCGGAAGAGATGGTAGTTGGAAGGTGCCAGTTGTATGCTAGATGTGGCAGAACCTCGATTTTTTCCAGCAGCTGCCGACTTCGTCAGCTCGTGGGACACAAACTCGGCAGCTCCTATTGACCTTTCCCATGGCGTGCAGATGTCGAAGCATACTCGATTGTGATGTCTCGATGTCCGCCGCTAGTCCACGGGTGGTGCTGCCTGAGTTGGCTTCCACTTGTTGCCGTAGGGCTGCATTATCCACAGGTGACCTTCCATCCTGCAAATTTCGGCGGCTGCTGCTCGCGCACTGGTCCCCTTTTTCCAATAGTGACGAAGGAGGCCGCGTATCATCAATTTTTCTGCCATAATTTTACACTGGCTACGCAGGTGGCACAATTTCTATGGCATTCAAATTCGTACTGACATTTCTTCCCACTTTTTTCTTTTAATAATCTGCGATATACCCTTGCGGTAAATGGTCTTCGCCCAGAATTGGTCAAACTCTAACCCCCCCTCCCCTCCCGAGTCGGCCACTGCTTTGACTCAACCTCTGTAAATAATCTATTACCTTCCTCAAATGAAATATAATATGCAAAAAATTATAAAAATATTTTTAATAATTAATATTAGTTTCATATATAATTTGTTCAAAAAACATGCTTAAAAAATTAAATTAAATTGGGTAAGGAGCAGGATTTAAATCTGGGACCTTTAGCATTGTAATCTATTGATTTGTAAGATCGCATTTTTTACGAAGTTTATTAATGGAGTGGATGTTTGGAGTGGATGGGTTGAGTTCCCGTTTGGGACTCAAGAAATGACCATATAAGGTCATGTTTTCTGTGTGTGGGGGTGTCTCTTGACAAGCCCCTCCACGATGATGAATGTTGGTGAGGAGACAGGGGGAGACGACAGCATTCGAAATCATGGAATCGGGGTCGTTTGGGCTCTGGACCCGGGGGTGGATACAGGATGTGCGGATCTCCTTTCCCGAGTTTAAGAAGCGTTCAATAAGCACGTTATAGTGGGTGGTCGCCCTTCCCAAAATCTAATGGGCTCTTGGGCGCCACGGAGGCGCAAAACTCGTGGGAAGTGGAGCATCTGAGCACGTGTCCAGTCCTCACCGGGTTGCCGAAGCAGTCCAGAGTTCTGACGTTGTGAAACGTCATTTCCGGTCCTGGTTCGATGCTGCGTCTCGCCTTGGGCTGCCCAGAGTGGAGGAGAGGGAGTTCGTCAAGTGCTCTGGCCGAGACAACATCTCTCTCTGGAGACCTCCTCTCCATCCGGAGACAGAGTTCGTCGTGAGCAACCGCATCTAATGTATCTGAATCCTCCACTCCTGATGATCCACCCGAACTGATGTCCGCCACACGCCCACCCAACGCCTCCTGAACTGACCAGCCACCACGGGCATGAGAGGAAAACTACGGCATCGCCTCATCTCATTCGGACCCCTCTTTCCAAGAAGGGAGCAGCCAGCTAGAATACTCACCGGCGAAGCAGGTATGCATTCTGTCCCGTGGCCAGGCATAATCGATATTGATCTTAGTTTCATATGCTTAATAAATTAGTTAGTAGTAATTTTGGTCCCTCGTGTACTTACTTTCTGGCACGGACTGAGCGGGAGACTGCAATATTACGTATGGGAAGGGTCATTAGGGCGAGACAGGGGATGGTGCGGTCGTAAAACCTATTAAACAATCCGAAGTTGGAAGCAGCCACATGCTCCCCTGGTGTGGCATTAAGGTAAGTCAGGTAGACCCACTGGTGGCCCGACCCTTACATGTGTAAGGCTAGGTAAATGCTCGTCAAGTTGCGACACGAACCCTAAGAGAGGGCCCTACAGAATTGGCGCAGTTTGGACAGGGTGTTCGAGACATTCGAGCGCCGCGCACCGGTTAAACAATAAACGGCCTTACAGATTTACCCACATAACCACGTTGAATACTTGAATGTCATGTCGTCTGAATTTGTAAATATACATCAATAGCCTACATAACTAACTTTAAATAATTATATCTCGTACACTAATGTCCATTAGCCTGAATTACTACGCCATATAATAGTGGGAGGGGTGCGTAACATCATAATAAAATTTCATCTAAATCCAAGCTTAACAGACCTGGTCTCCCCTTTGTAAGTGGAATATTTATTACGGCCAAATGTTACTAACATTTCATGTTAAAAATCTCTACTTGCACTTATTTGAAAACACGATTTATAACTTGAAAATTTTCATAGACATTTGCTCATCCCAGTATTTTTTCATTCATCATTATTTTGATTTCATTTGTAAGTATTACCATAGAATAACATAGAATGGACAGCTTCGCCGTTTCCCATGCAAAGCGATGGTAGTGAGCAGACGGTGGCGCCGTCCGACGCATGGATGGAAATCGCCGGCTGTTTCTATGGAGAATGCTACGACTTTTTCTAGATTTCTAATTATTTCTCGGTCTGTAATTAACGGAAACCACCATGATCACAGGGAAGCTTGAAATGAATGACATGTAATCTATCGGCATCAAGAAAAAAATTTTTTCTACGGAAGAAAAATAGATATTCGCCTAATTAAATGCACTTGAGTAACTTGCTTGGTGGAATCGTGGGTTCGCTTAGCATAGGAATAGCATTGGGAAATAGGTGCTTTTCGAATATATTTCATTATTAAATTTATTTTTCTCCTAGTTGTAAAAAAATGTAGACGCTTGAAGAATGCTAAGAATTGTCCAAGACTAACTTGTGCTCATTTGCAGGTGGAGATTGGCGCTTAAGGATATTTTCAACATCATTGCCCTGTTATAAGAAATTTCTCCGTGCTCAGCTAAATAATGTTATAGTTTTAATCCCCAAAACATAAAATTATTAAAATGACTTTTAATTCAAAATAAAATTTATTCGGCCTGGAAATTGTAAAAAAATATATAGATATTTCTTGAAAATTTTAATTTTTGGCCTTTTATGAATTCAAAACAAGAATATAACTCGTAAAACGATTTTCAAATATGCTGAAAAGAAGAATATAAAAATTTGTTGTTTAATATTACTGTAATATATGCATTCACGTCATTTTAAAATATAGGCCTAACTTCAATTAGCCATTTTAACAATAAGCCTAATATTAATTAGCCATTTTTAACAATAGGCCTAACATTAATTAGCTAATTTTCACATTAGGCTTAACATTATTTAGTCATTTTAACTGTAGGCCTAACATAAATTAGCCATTTTTAACAATAGGCCTAACATAAATTATCCATTTTTAACTATAAGCATAACATAAATTAGCCATTTTTCACAATAGGCCTAACAATATTTAGTCATTTTAACTGTAGGCCTAACATAAATTAGCCATTTTAACAATAGGCCTAACATAAATTAGCCATTTTTAACAATAGGCCTAACATAAATTATCCATTTTTAACTATAAGCATAACATAACTTAGCCATTTTTCACAATAGGCCTAACAATATTTAGTCATTTTAACTGTAGGCCTAACATAAATTAGCCATTTTTAACAATAGGCCTAACATAAATTAGCCATTTTTAACAATTGGCCTAACTTTAATTAGCCATTTTTAACAATTGGCCTAAGATTAATTAGCCTATTTTAACAATAGGCCTAAGATTAATTAGCCATTTTGAACTATAGGCCTAACATTAGTCATTTTAACTCTAGGCCTAACATAAATTAGCCATTTTTTACAATAGGCCTAACTTTAATTAGCCATTTTTAACTATAAGCCTAACATTAATCAGCCATTTTTAACAACAGGCCTAACATTATTTAGTTATTTTAACTATAGGCTTAACGTTATTTAGCCATTTTTAACCATCGCCCTAACATTAATTAACACATTTAACAAAAGGCCTAACAGCACTGAATTTTAAAATGAAATGAGCACGTGCATCAAGAAAGCTTCATAACGGGCACGTGCTCCAGGCTGCCATCAACAATGCTTAAATGATAAACAAAAAGTAACACTGTATTCACTTATGACTCGTCGGTAGGATTCGATTGATATATTACATGCCCTAAGTTCATATTCTTAACATTAGTGCACGTGCTTGAAGGGGTCCACGAGAGCTCATCAAAAGTTGATATATCGCTGTTAAGTTCTTCCATTTTCACGTTTTCGTGCAAACGATGGCTGGCCAGGCACATAAAGGTACTGATCATGCTTGTATTCTTATATATAGCTTTAGCTAAAGCTCGTAATAAGGGGTCATTGAAGTACTTTTTGGGGGTCATTTTCTCGGACGTAGCATTTCGAAAATCGAAAAGAATGTCATATTCGTCTTGTGCTCGTCATTCCCGTTCGAATGACATATTACATGCCTTATATTGCCAATAAAAAAATTTAATGGGGGGGTTTGGGTCTCAATAGTCACGTGACTGTTAGACCGATTTCGACGACAAACTAATCAGGTGAGCTCAGGAAGGGTCTCAATCGAACAGCGAAAAAAGAACTTGAAAAAGTTAAAGCATTCTCGAGAAATCGTCGGACATATAGACGGACGGACGGACGGACGGACAGACGGACGGACAGACAGACAGACACACAAACAGAGCGAAACCAATATATGCTTTTCAGCATATAATAAATAGTAATTCGTTTCCCATGGAGTTTAAAATGAAATGTAAATTAATTATAATCAACTGTCGGTTTTCGATGAATTTTGTTTTTTGTTATATTATTTCGTTGAAGTTTGGAGTTTCTTAATTTTTGTCAACATCATTTACTTCAATTTACTAAGTGTATATAATATAGTTAAAAGTTACATTCTAATGGCTTTTGTCACTTATTTTGCTTATCACTCTTTCAATAAAAACAAATTAAAGTAAGTCAAATTAATTCTGTTGTTGAAATTAGATTAGTTTGAAGTGAAATTACTATATTGCGGAAAAAATATATTAATACATTTGCAAAGTCTAAATGATTTAGGTGTATGCTGTAAACTTAACAGCCAGTCAGCTGATTGTCAAGCAAGTTACTCAAGTGCATTTAATTAGGCGAATATCTATTTTTACTCCATAGGAAAAAATTTTTTCTTGACGCCGATAGATTACATGTCATTCATTTCAAGCTTCCATGTGATCTTGGCGGTTTCCGTTAATTACAGACCGAGAAATAATTAAAAATCTAGAAGAAGTCGTAGTATGCTCCATAGAAATGCAGGTTAAACAGCAGGCAGATTCCACCCATCCGTTAGGAGCGTTGCTTCAAGGTCACTACCATCGAAATGCAGAGCTGTCCATTCTATGTTCTTCTGTGGTATTACTTTCTGAATGATGTTTCATCAAACCAAAAGTTTAATTGAATACCGGCAAAATTAAATACACAAAAAAATAAAATTTTGTGAATACTGTGAAACATTTATAATTTACCGTAAATCTACTATAATGCGACCCCTTGTATAATGCGACTCCACTTTTTCAGCCCATAAAAATCGGCAAAAATCCTATCCTCTTGTATAATGCGACCCCCTTTTTTGACTCCTCGCGAGAAATAAAATGTGCAAACTTATACAGAAAAAAAATCTTTATTTTTAAATAGTCGATTGATTGAGTGAGCAACAATTATACAGAAAGCTTTGGTTCAGTCACAGATGTGACCCAGCAGTCGTCGCTCTAGTTCATCCCACAGGACAATCCATTTCTATAAACACTTTGCTTTGAGGTTAGTAGCTTTTTCATGATGGTACGGGAATGATTCAGTCCCAAACCGTGGCCACAATGAAGGCAGTGCAAAATAGTCCAAAATATCAAGGTAAAAATACGGGAGATCACACTAAAATAAAAATGAAGCAAATGCATATTTCTACAAATACAATTTTACTTTAAATATGTGCATTTCGGGGACAAAGTCTCCTTCCTCAGCTATAAGGTAGTGTAAAACTAGCAATATACAGAGTTTTTGGATAGTCTATACAAACTTTCAACATATGTTCCAGGGACGAAAAGAAGCAGAAAATGTCATATGAATATGTCACTTGGAATTATTTAAAAATTTTAGTGCTCTCTTCAGAATAAATACCAAATGAAATACACTGAGGTAGGCAAGAAATCTGACTAACCCAAGAGATCTTCATTATGAAAAAAGAAAAAAAAAAAAAAGATTGACGATTGTCAGAAATAAAAAAAAAGAAAAGAAAAAGGAGGTATAATAGAAGAAGGCAATATAAATACATGATAAATAAACTAACCATTCATCTCCGTAGGTACTTATACGCGAACAACTAATCACTGACATTCATAGGATTCTTGTCCGAATTAAGACTCTGATTGGGTGTCTGACGATTTCCAAAGATTCTGCTACTCGTCAATAACCCGCGAACGAGAAAATTTCGTTTTAATACAAAAAAAAATTATAAATCCCGCACTATTGTATTCCCCGTGAACTAAAATCACGAGGATATACTGAATTAACTGCATTTTCTTTTCGTATATTAGCTATTAAAAGGATCTCTATATGCTCCTTAATGTTATGATTTCTTAGAAGTGGAAAATGGGGGGTCCCAAACTTCGCGGATGGGTGTGGCTGTGATAATGCAATGTACTTCGGGAACTAGCTTGCACCAGAGGAAGTCCAAGACAGTAGGGAAGATATTTCATTCAATTAATAAAAAATTAATTAATTAAGTTTATTTATATGTAAATAATACAAACCGAAAATAACTTCTCGAAAACATAGCAACTTTAAAACTGCTTCAATCTGACGAAGTATCATTTTGTTCTGATGAACTTCAAACGAAATTAGCGTATAATATATATCACAGTACTTTAATTATACAGTAAATACAATGTACAGTACGTTATACAGTACATTAATTCACTTTTTATTTGAATTTCTCGTCGCCAAAAACTAATACGAAGCTAGCTTCTCAAAAAGATGGCAACTTCAAAATCTGAAGCCGTGGCGAGATGCAAAATAAGCGGAGAAAATTGGCAGATTTGGCGAAGATGGAACACGCACGATAAGAGTAGTAAATATTTTACTTAAGTCGTAAATGATAGAGTCAAGTTATTTTGAAAAATATTTTGCAAAGGGAAGGTTTTAGATAGTTGCTTTAGTTTTGGTAATAAAGTTTATTAATTATTGTTTTAATTAAATGCAATAATCTTCCCTGTAAAGTTCTGGTAGTAGTCTCTTGGACTCCCACTGGTGCCAAGTTTCTTAGTATATTTTATCACGGCGGCTAGAATATACGTGATTCTCAGCTTTAATCTTCTCAACGACTGCTCACCATACCGTTTATCACACGAAGTACAATAAATTTCAAACACGACTCTTCTCACAATCTGGCATATAGCCATTTTTGCTCCCGAGCATTTTCTTAACACAGTTGCTGCTTTTGAAAATTGCAATACAATTCCAAAACTTATAGTAAAATTTAATTTGCGGAAATGTGTATTCGCTTTATTCTTCTCTAATGTCGAGTTAAATTCCATAAATCCTAGTTCTGCTATTAGAACAAGTTGATGCAATAAAAACCATGACAATGCATCATTCGAACTTCACACTGAGCACGACGCAGTCAGGCATGAAGCGTTTTCAGGTTTTCCACCATCTAGCCTCGACCAAAGGATTACCAATATGTACCGAGATTTGTCGCTCCATATTTTGAAAAAGCAGGCAAGGTTTTTGTTTGATTACAGCATATGTTCGTTCTCAATGTCGGCCTTATTAGCAGAAAGTTTATTCAAATTAGAAAGTCAACCTACCCAGAATGGAATGGATTGATCCATTAATTACATAATTTAATTATACTGGATTGCGAAAGTTCATGGTTTTTAAGCAAGAAAGAACGCGCACTGTTGGTAAAGTTGTTTTACCAGAATGATAGCAGCAGTCCAGCTGCATTGCGAGCATATCGTCGTCCAAAAGGACTGCGAAAAGGGCCCGTGTCGGATACTGGAGTGCGAAAAATGATAAATAGATTTGAATTGACTGGCGATTTGGCTGTAGCACCAGGAAGAGGACGGCGCAAGATAGCCGACGAAGTTGTTGAGGACGTGGCTGTTGCAGTGATGGACAGAGCTTCCTCTTCTCAACATTCAGCAATAGCACGCGAATTGTCCATCTCATGGTCCACGGTGCGAAAAGCCTTACGGTCCATTCTGCATTGTTACCCACACAAGATTCATCTGGCACAACAGTTAAAACCTCAAGATCCCACTCAATGCGCTGACTTTGCTTATCGCTTTCTGGCGAGGATGATTGTTGATGACCTGTGGCCGTGGAACATTTTATGGTCAGACGAAGCACATTTCATCTTAGAAAGAGCGGTGAACACGCAGAACTGCCGCATATGGGGTGCCTCGCTTCCCCATGTCGTGCTTGAAAAACCATTGCATTCTGAATACGTAGCTGTATGGTGTTTGATTCACCGCTGATTTTATTCTCGGCCCTTTTTTCTTTGAGGAAGTGACACAAAGAGGTCCTGTAACATGTTCTGTGACAAGTGCTTGGTATTGTGAACTTCTTGCACAGCATGTGATTCCTGCCGTGCGAGAACGACGATGCTTGGAAACTAGTCTTTATGCAAGATTTAGCATCTTCTTATATTGGTCGACAAGTGAAGGAACTGCTTCGTGCGAACTTTGGAGATGATCGTGTGATTTGTAGAAGTTTTCCAGATGCATGGCCTCTACGTTCTCCGGATTTGAACCCTTGCGATTTTTGCTCTAGGGATATTTGAAAGATCGGATCTATCAACAAAGCGTACGGACTGTAATCCGAGCTGAAAGCCAGCATTGGACGACATGTCTCAGACATCCCATCGGGAAACGCTTCATGCAACAATGATTATGCTATGCTACGCTTCCAACATGTCATTGACGCAGGGGGCGGGCATATTGAACATATGATGTAATCAAACAAAAACCTTGCCTGCTTGTTTAAAACAATAAAACTTGTTTTAAAAACTCCATTTGTCATTCCACAGCGCCGCATTTTCACCTGGCGGTGAAAACTTGTACTATTTTTTTTCTTTCCGGAATTCTCTCCCCCATGATCTGAATAGCCTACATTTCAATTTGCATCACAATCGGTTTATTAGATTGGGCTCTAGAGGGCTCTGAGTAGGTACATGAATTTGATCTATGCGATAGCGGAGTATGCAAATTATCCGAATAATTCTTGATAACGAATGATTAAGAAATTTGCTTAACAGCCATAAGAAATTTCATATTATAACTTACTTATCAGTAGCAATCCTAACGAGTTTGGCTTGTTGTGTTCCTCTGAAATATAGCCAGTGAACTACATCTGCGTTGACTTGAGAGAATGCAAAAATTCCATCATAATCATAAGCTATTTCACCTTCATATATCGCCAATCTAGATGTTGGCCCGCATCGAAATATCCCTAAAAGTAATGAGTAGAAATTTAATGTTCAAACAGAAAAGTGTAAATTCTACTTTTAAACCAGAAATAATTTTAACGCTTGCAAATAACGTTCAACACCTTTTGTCTCAATTATGTTGTATTGTGACGTTGTCAGTTGTGTTATTATTAATTTTGATTGTAGTAAAGTTTTGTTATATGTATTTATCTATTTAGAGGCAGTGCAAGAATCGATGTTTCAGAAAACAATGAAATGATAAATCGATACTTCGATAACCATCGATTTAAGAATCGATGTTTTGCGCACCATGTGGGCGGTTAGGCCTACCTTTCGATTCCTCTCTTTGTTCTTATGATAGATTCTTATTTATTCCTTTTGTAAATTAATTTTGATATTGCAGGAATCTCGAAGCCTAGAACACTTTATTACTCATAGGTTAGCGTATATTTTGTTGATCCTGAATTGTGATATCTGTATTTTGCCATTTGTGAATTATGTCTAGGCTAAGCTTATTGCTTTGCATGCTGGGAATGTGTATCACTTCTGATCTCAATATCGATCCTTTCCCCCCCTGTTCCGGAAGTATTATGGATAGTTCTGACCTCGCCACCAGAGGGAGTATCCCAGGATTCATTGCGAATTCCGTTCTGATATAAAAGGGGAGCGGGAATTTTGAAAGGCATTCCAGAATCAGTCTTCCTGACCAGCACTTGTCTCCAGTTCTCTCTTGGCCTCGTTGCCGCCAGCCTCGTCCCAGCATGTAAGGTAGTAAAATCCTTTGTTACAACATTAGATGTATCTAGTCTTGCCAAACTTTGAATTTCCCTTTGTTATTAGTTTTCTCAGATAGAATTCTAGATTTTAATTCATTTAAGTATGTTTATCTTGGATTGGGAATTAAGTACTAGGAAAGGATGTTGACCTATCACTATGTAAGCTTTGCAATCATGTTTGTTCCTACTGTTTACTGACGAACTTGGATTGAGTTCTAGTTCATTTAGGATCCTTACTGTTTGTATATATTAGAATTTTAAGTTTCATCTTGTTAGAATGTTGTTTGATTATTGTTAGACATTAAAGCCCTTGTTTCATTTAATACTTTGACTCTGATTGAATCACTTCTCGATCCTTTTACAACCCATATACTACAGTATTAAAGTTACTAAGGAGAATCTGGAAGCCAACCATCGAGACACATGTCCCATAAGTTTTACGCTTGATAGACTTTTAAAAAAGAGCATTTTTAAAATAGAGTCAAGGTATGATATTTGCTCACTGCAGAGTCCCAAAAATAATACGTGTTCCTTGGCGCTGTTTCAAAAGATAATGCTGAACACTGACTAATGTGTTTAGCTAGTCATTTGATCTTCCAATGAAAATGGATATTCCATTTCCATGGTAACCGAAAAAGAATGTCAATAAAAAATGCTGCAAAGGATTGTGGGCAAAGGCGTTATTGGTTACAAAAGAAATTTTCATTTAATTTGCAGAGGCCCTGCAATATATAGCGGGAAAGAAAACACAAAATTCCGTAAGGTTTCGCCTTTTATTTCTTGTCAAAGCCACAGATTACTTATTACACAGATGGGACCATCAATGTTAAAGTAGTGGTAATCAATGACCTATATTAAAGCTAAATTCCGAATCCTATTGTTAACATCGCCACCAAAGTGAAGCCAACTGAGACCATGAGAGTTCTGGGCAGGAGTGGGCCATGGAATACTTAGCTGGTCTGGCTGCTTTGTTTTTGATGATTTTGGGCCCAAGGAATAATTAGTTCAAAACCATTCCTCAAAGTTGTTCCGCGTACAACTATACAAATAGACACGAAAGAGGATCAGGAATCACTTTCCACAAGCATAAATCAAAAATACTTAACTGAAATGAAAATACGTAACCGAAAGATGATCGAAACGAAATTGAAATCATGATCGAAAAATTGTTTATAAAATACAGGGTGTCCAAAAAGTCTGGTAACAAGGCAGATATCTTAAAGCTGCCAGGTAGCCGAGATCTGATGAATGTAGTTTATGGATAATTGGGGGGGGGGGGATTCATTGCCGCACTCAAATTTTACTCTGGCCACCAAATTTAAGGTCATCCATTTGCTAACTCGAAAACTGTTAAAAGATAGAGAAAAATTTCCGATTGCTACGCTGTTGAACAACACCACATTAATCTAAAAACAGTTTTTAATCACACCGTTCCCCTTGAAAGATTTTTAGAAAATGGGCGAGAAAGAGTCACTCAAGGTCAGGTTGGGCTGGCCAGGTTGGCTGAGGTTTCTAACACATTTGAATTGCAGTGAAGCACACCGTTGGGAAAGCTCATTAAATGATTGGGTGACATGGTAGGTAGAAAATGTTGAGAAAATTTATTTGGTTCGTTTAAAACTTAGCGATAGATTTTTCATGTAATTTTGTAAGACGACAACCTGGTTATTTTTATTTAATACAGTATGTTGGTAATAAGATTTTCTTATATCAAGATGACAGTGTTCCAGATATTTTTTATTATTCTGTTGGAATTACTTGATTGGTTTAAAAGTTGAATATGTTAATAGCATACAGCACATTATTTGCATATGATAATGAGACTGTACTTAATGATCAGATTCGTTATTTTGTGGCCATTTTTCGATTTTTCTCTGCCTAGTTTGAACGTTAAGTAAACGTTTTGCTAAAATCGTCTATTCGACGGAGATTTTACATTTTCTTTACCACAGTGTCACTATTTTCTCAAGATGAGATGGTAGACATGATTTTCTGTTAGGGAGCAAGACAAGAAAATGCAGTGGGAGATGTAGATTATATGCTGGGAGATATCCGCCTCGTCGTCACCCATCAAGAAGTGTATTGTGGCTTATTGTCCAACGGTTCCGTGACATAGGCAATGTTACGCAATGTCCTCGTCAAGGTCGACCAAGGACAGTATCGGATGACGACACCACCACAACTATCCTTGCTGCAGTAGCTGCTAATCCACACACTAGCGTTCGAGTAATTGCAGGAGACATCGGATGCTGCTAAAGCAATGTATGGAATGTTCTCCATAGGCACAAATTTAATCCATTCCATGTTCATTGCCATCAAGCTCTCTCGCAACGTTACGGCGATAGAAAGAATGGAGTACTGTAACTGGCTCCTCTGTCAAATTGCTGATGATTCGCAGTTCACATCCAAGATAATTTGGTCTGATGAGGTACGATTTTCAAGGAATGGGACTGTTAACAGACATAACTTACATTATTGGGCAGAAAGCAATCCACGCTGGTTGCGGGAAGTTTCGAATCAAGAAAATTGGCGAATTAATGTGTGGTGCGGAATGTACATCGCCAAACTGATTGGGCCCTTATTCTACGATAGCACTCTCACAAGACTACGGTATCGAGACCTGATTCTCAATGGTGTTGTTTTCGATTTTCTTGATGAACTGCCCCTATCAGAACGGTCAACATCTTGGTTTCAGCAAGATGGAGCACTACCACACATTATAACTATTACAGGGCATGGCTGGATAGCACATTTCTATCACGCTGGATTGATAGATCTAGACAAGGGGTGCGTTCCACTACATTCTCACCCTCGACCAACGATGTGACGTCAGGCGAGCGCGACATCTGCGAGGGTCAGTTGACCTTCGACCACCGCGAAGCTGAAGATGTAGAGGAAACCCCAAAATAGCCTTCGATGGCTTATCGTTCGCGCGGTGGAGAAGGGTCATCGTAAGTGCGCTTAGTCATTCCAACAGAATGTGGGGTTGATCGAGTGTTCATGAGACTGAGTGTGCGCAGTAGGAACATACACACATGGTGAGCACATGGCATGCAGATGTTTACAAACATATATACGATGTTTCAATTAGGGTCAGAGTTCATTTCACTCTTTTTGCATTCAATCAGACGATCAGAAATGAACGTTTCTCAACGAGAAAGACTAATTCAGATTTGTGAAGACAACCGTTCTTTAGCAAATAATAGGAATTTAAAGAACGGAGAAACTGCGGAAGAAAGAAAAAAATGTTGGGAGGCGATCGCATTAGAATTAAATGCTATCGGTCCTTTAAAAAAAACTGGAAAAGAATGGGCCGATTATTGGAAGGACTGGAGGAATCGAGTGAAGAGGCGAGGGCGAGAAGTTATAACTAACATAAATGCAACCGGTGGCGTAGACAAAAAGCCGAAGCCACTCGATGACTTGGAGAAGAGGATTCTCGGCGTTCTTGGATGGGATTCGGTCCGGGGCACTGGTGCGCCGATATGGGATCCCATCAGCGGAACACATATTTCAGTGCCGGAATCTGAATCAGCGGAGGTAAGTTCTCGTATCATTACTTTTTAACACAGAACAATTTAGTAATCAATTGCGTCCATGATCCTGCAGCTGTAATGAATCAGGCTTTCCCCTTTCAACCTAAATAACAGAATTTTTTTCAATTGTTCAATTTGGGTAATCGGATATAAAAAAAATTAAATTATCTGGTAACCACTGATCTCCTTAGTGCAGAATTTTTGTTCAAAAAATTTCTTGTTGTTGTCGTCGTCTCTCTTCATAACTGTTTAATGTGACAAAATATTTAAAATTTCCGGTCTTTTTAATATAATTCGGACCAGAACGGAACGTTAATCCCTCTTCTGCAATCTCTTCAATCATGAATTCAAACCATTTTATTTTTCAAATTTAGAATATAAAATAAAAAAGGGGCGTCAATCCAACTATGTAAATTGAAATTTCCAATTATGTAAAGTAATTAAATAAAGTATAGGTGAATATTTAATATAGAATTAAAACTATAAAAGGGGAGTATGCTGAACATTAAAATTACATAAATAATTAACATTTCAAAACGATTAATTCTGAACGCTGTATTCTGGCTTTGATGAATTTGTTTCATGACTCGGGAGATGATTCCAATGTTTACTTTGAAGTTGTATTTATGTGTCACCTTTCCAAAGTTTATTAATAAGATTAATCCCATCCCCTGTCTGGTCTTTAGCAGCTGCAGTATCACAACAGTGATTTTTTCAATTTTTTACCACAATGGAAAGGGGTTTTAACTGATAGTTTTAATGTATTTATATATTTATCAGGACTCTTCAACAAATCCACTATCAGGAGGAAAGACCACTGAGGTCGAGGAGACTCACGTCCCTAAAAATGTAAGAATTATTCTGATGGCTGATTTTTTCCTAGCTTTCATTTCTCATTTTTCTCTTGATCTTCACCATAAAACTTCACTTTCAATGTTTCATAAACTTCGGTCTATTGCTGTGCAAAAACTTTATATTTATATGAAACTTATTATTATTATTTTTTTTTTTGCAATCGTAATCTCAGGACATTCCGCAAGCATGTTGGAGCCCTGTACCTGTTGCTCCCTGTGAAGCAGGACAGCCAATGGCATCCTGTTCACAGGTAGTAACACCTACCTCTTCTCTAGGTGCAAGAGGATGTAAGTAGTTGTCGCTTCGTTTTTGATTGAATATGATCATAAATTGTTGAAATATAAATTGTGCTCTCTCCCCATAGGCAGACAAAGAAGGAGGCGTAGAATCCCGATCGGGATCGCACACCAAATGGTGGAGCACGTCAAAAAAACAGAAATATTAATGCAAAAACAAGTTGAGGTGGGAGAAAGTATTCAGAGAAGTATGGAGGCAATGCAGAAGAGCATAGAGGAGGTATAGAACTTTAGATTAGGGCAAAATTTTTAGGAAATGGACTAGAAGTTGCATTTAATTTTTTTTTCTCCCCCCCCCCCCCCTCCAGGTAGTACAAGCGATGAAGGCATATTTTGAGTTCAAGATGATTCATGAAACCATCAAAAATTAAGGAAATTGTAAAAATTATATTTAAAAGATTTAATATTGCAACAATAATTAATCCAAAAATAAATTCTTGAAATTCACAAAATGGCAGATTCAATTTTAATTCATAAATCCTAGAAAGTGAATGATATTTCTTAGGAAACCAATTATTTTTTCTTTTGTTTTTGAGAACGAGACAATTTTTAAATTTTTATGTCATTTACTTTCTAGATTTATGAATTTAAATTAAACCTGCCATTTTGTGAAATTTCAAGAATTTGTTTTTTGATTAATTATTGTTGAAGTATTAAACCTTTTAAATATAATTAAATTATTCACTTCAGTGTATCACTGTCATGGAAATTATTTATTCTATTTTTCTTCCTTTTATGATTTGACTAAATTTTTAAAAATTTTTATTATATTTAATAATATTATATGTAATTGTTTATTTTCTTTTTTTTTAAGAATTTTTTTTACACATGTACAAACATAAATTTATTTTATAACAAAGCCTGAGATGTCCTAAATATTTCTTGATTTAAAAAATTACAAAACAGAAGAGTGATAGAGTAAAATATGCTATTTATTAACATTGTCACTTTTACAATTACAAAATTATACAAATATGGATATACGTCTTAGAGACTTATTTTATTTTATTCATAATTAATCCTTACAATATTCATCCATTTTTCAACAATGGAAAACACCATTTTCGTCGTGACATGAAGAACTTATCTAGGGAAAGCAATTCAACTTACGTAAGATGATTCAATAAGAATGTAATATTTCTTTCTTTCTTTATTTACTTGCAAGAGTTACCTGAAGTGATGTTGGATGAGTCCGCCCCTCACTCGCTGTCCTTGCGCACGAAAGGTATCCCGTTCCGCTTGATTCTCATTAGGGATGTCTGCTGCAGCCTCATGATCAATTTCATCATTCGCTTCAGTTTCATCTATACTGAGGTTGTGTTTGATGCACAAATTGTGCAGGATTGCACAAGTATGGATGATCTGGGTGCATTTAAGTGGATCAAAATGCATAGTCCGGTATCTCTGTAAGCAGCGAAATCGCATTTTCAAGACACCTATGCATTTTTCCACAATGACCCGTGTACGTCGATGTGCCTTGTTGTATCGTTCAGAAGAGCTGCCAGTCGCAGGATTATGCACCGGAGTCATCAGCCAAGGCTGCAAGGGATAACCGGAGTCGCCTGTTGAAAACATTAAACACAATGAGATTAGAGTCGATTCATTATTTCTGCTCTAATTCTATATCAGCAGTGTTATGAAAGGGAGTTTTATAATGTGAGTCTCATTGAGTCCTAAATGTTTATGCCAGAGCAATTTTTTTCTGTTAATTCTTTACTGTTAATATTAACGTTAAACATTTCATCACTTTTTTATAAACAAACAACTTTTTCATAATACGGACTTGATTTAATTATTCATAGTACGTCGGAAAACCGATTTAATACCTAAAAGCCATTCCCCTTCATGAAACAGCCCATTCGTAGCATGTTGCATCATAATGGAATGATTCCAAATGAAGGCATCATGATTAGACCCTGGTGAAGTGGCATCAATAAAAGTAATTTTGAGTTGGCTATCGCATATCTATTTGAGAAGAAGAAAAAAAAGATAAATACACATATATACTTACAAATATGCAAGAAGAAACAGATTGTACATTTGTAAATTTTAACAATATATATAATAATGAACGACTTTATTCTTAAAGCATTACACATACATTTTTTAAAGAAGCAAAAAATAAAAATAGTAAGAGGATTTTTTTCCTTTTTAAAGTGAAATTAATTATTATCCTAATTTGGTATAGAAGAAAATATTTAATAGTATAAACATACATGGAGAGAATTCGAAAAAGTAATCATGCATGAAAAAAAATCTTACTATCAATGTATTAATTGCGTGATAGCCTTTGTGGCAATAGTAATTTGACTCTGAGAAACGGGGGTCGTCATCTCTCGGTGATTGGATAGCGATTGCTGTTCCATCGATTGCACCTAAAATTTTATGAACTTTTAAAGTAACTGCTTTATAAATGAACATCAAATCTCAAAAAAAGTGTTTTTAATATTTACCTAAACAGCCGGGCATTCCGCCTAGCTCATAAAAGCCCTTTTTGCTCCGTAGTCGTTCTTCTTCGGTCACTGGGAAGTGGATCAGATGGCTCATGCGGTCGCAGATTGCTTTAGTCACCGCATGTATAGTCCGGCTGATAGTGCTTATCGAGCATTTAAAGTTCATGTCTGAGGCAATGTTGCCTAAAAATGCCCCCGTTCCCAAATAACGAAGTGTGATAAGAACTTGTTGCATTACAGTCAACGTCCAAAACGTGTTGGTGCGCTTTCGTTGTAAATCATCCGCCACGCTCTCGCACACTTCGGCTACCGCCTCCTTAGATAATCGAAAATGTCGAATGAATTCATTATCCGACACATTCATATGCGGATTGCCTCTCTCATTAAAAACCTTTCGCCGTTCTTCTATTTCTTCCACACCTTCGTCTTCAAGGAAGAAATAAAGGGTACTAAGGTTGCTGCCGCTTCCAAACGTCGCCATTTTAGAGTGATGAGAACCCGCTAACTCGTTCGCGCAGCTGTCCTTCGTCGAACAAGTTTCACTCGCGCGACCTATTTTTAGCGCCTCCCCTTCCCCAACGCGAACCTACTCGCGAGGTACTGGAAGACCCCTTTTTGCCACATGCCCCCAATTTGATGACGTAGGTCGTAAAATCTCCCCCTCATTTTCATCGTTGGTCACTAACGCGCGACTAGTGGAACGCACCCCAGAATCTTGGCCGCCACGATCGCCACACCTGACACCATTAGACGTCTTCCTGTGCGGTTATGTGAACAACAAAGTTTACGACACACCACCACCAACAGTAGCTGACCTTCAAGGAAGGATTGTAACAGTTTGTTCCAGCATTCCAGAAACGATTATGACTAATGTGCAGAAATCAATTGTGACACGTGCTCAAATGTGTCTTGCAGCTGATGGCACATTGAACACTTTCTCGATTAGGAAGAAAAATCTTTTGCTATGATTTAAACGAACCAAACAAATTTTCTCAACAATTTCTACCTATCATGCACCCAATCACTTAATGAGCCTTCCCAATGGTGTGCTTCACTGCAATTCAAATGTGTTAAAACCTCAGCCAACCTGGCCAGCCCAACCTGACCTTGAGTAACTCCTTGAGTAACTCTTTTTCGCCCATCTTCTCAAAATCTTTCAAGGGGAATGGTGTGATTAAAAATTGTTTTTAGACTAATGTGGTGTTGTTCTACAGGGTAGCAATCGGAATTTTTTCTCTATCTTTAATAGTTTTCGAGTTAGCAATGAATTCCCCACCCCACTATTACCTATAAACCTCATCAGATCTTGCCATCAGATCTTGCCTACCTGGCAGCTTTGAGATATCTGCCATGATACCAGACTTTTTGGACATCCTGCATAATAAAATACTTCAAATACAAAGTTATAGAAAAGATAAACTTAATATTGGTGACGTTTGGCTTAATATTGGTGACGTTTTCATCGTCTGTTGTGGGGCCTGTAGTTTAGAAGGTGATGTTCTGGGAGGCGGAGCTTCCCAATTGGCTTCATGTATGGCGGCAGATTTCGGGTCTATCTTTAATATAAATCATTGGTGGAAACAGCATGTCTCATTGTTTTGATACCATCATTGTTGTTTGGGCCTAATATTGATGACGTTTTCACCGTCTGTTGTGAGGCCTGTAGTTTAGAAGGTGATGGCCGGGTGCGCTGTTTCGAAACATTCTCTATCTCGTGTATTTTTTCATTTTATTTTACAAAATTTACAAAAATAATTTACAAAATTTACAAAAATAATTTACAAAATTTACAAAATCTACCAAAATTGATGTTTAATAAATAATTCTGCATGAAAATTTCAAAAAGAGGTTCTATATATATTTTTTTACGTGATGAAAAGTGCATGACTCATGTTTTATTCTTAAATACTACAATTTAGTACAGTCACCGATTGTAGCGCACCTGGTGATACAGTGGAACACATTGACGTACATGTTTCCATTTCCTCCATAAGGACGTCATCATTTCTCCCATCTGTGTAATAAGTAATCTGTGGCAAAACAGTCGGAATTATGTGTTTTTTCTTCCTGCTATGTATTTCAAGATCTCCGACTTCAACAAGAAGGACAGAATAGAGAACTCCATTTCATACTTGGAGCTTCGTTCAAACTTCCCGCATTTTATTTAACCATCGCAGACAAACAATAAATTATCTGCAACTCTAAAGAGAAAATAATTCAAAGAATTTTATTTCATGACAATTAAGTTGACCTGACGCAACGGTCCCATAAAGCAAAATGATGTCTTTACAGTAGCGTGTGCAAACACTGATATGGAAATGCGGAAACAAAATCTATATCAGTATAAAAACTTTCTGAGGAGTGCATGGAGAAGATGCACCTGATAGGAAAGCAATTAAGGTATTGTTCTAGAATTTTCTGGGACTAGAAATTTTCTGGAGGAGAATCGTTGTTTTGTTTCCAAAGAGAAAGTAGAAGAAATTAGAAAGGGATTTCAGAAAAGACGCAGGAAATCACTCCGATAAGCATCATAACAATTCATTGCTACTGTAACAATTTAATTTTTCCACTGCTGCTGTATCACGGTGTTACACCCCGATCGTCGCTGGGGAACACGTGTATTTCACGCAAGAAAATTCTCCAGTGACGTAAAGAATGAAATCAAAAGAAGTGACGAGAAGGAGAAAGGAAGAAGAGAAGTCACGTGGAAAGCGGAAAAAGAAGGAGGAGAGGTCAGAAGATGTAAAGTCAGTGAACGGGATGGTTGGAAGGTGGAAAGCGGATCATGAGTCTGTGGAAGAAAGAAATGTACGGCGAAGCAATTTTTGCATTATGAATGTGAATATCTCTGAAGCTAGAAACCATCAGGGCAATTTGCATGGAATTTCGAAGGATAGAAAAACCGCGGTAACAGTGAAAAGCGAATAAATTTTGAATGAGGGCTCGGAACCTTTCAACATTTGCAGGCGCCCCGTCTGAGTTGCGTAACATATTGCCATACGGAGTTGTGGAGTGAGGTGCTGACAACTGATAAAAATAAGAAGGAATTCATTCTTTGTCGATGAATAGAGTTTTTCCCTGTGAATTAAGTAGTTGTTTTAACGTAGAATGAGGATATCTGAAAAGTCGTTGAAGTACTGGAACTTTGATATTTCCGTCGATGAAGTCACACTCGTTGTAACGAAGTATTCATTCTCCACGCTCTCTTCTTGCTACATAACAGTTTACTCTTGGAGACAAGCTATTACCCTTAATCTAATTACTTATGGGGTAATTTTATGCATATCAAAATTTATCTCACTACTTGCATATTGACAACCTTCATTGATTATAATATTTGTGTGGACTCTAGTACAAATATAGAGGGTGTCCCAAATTGATGTATACTCTCTTTGAAATATAATTTAGCAACGAAATGAGATAGAAATATAAGGTTTGATGTATTTTATTCCTTAAACTTCCTTAAGCCCGTACATGTTCAAATTGTCCACCTTCTGCCACAGTACAATCCCAACACCGACGTCGAATAGAGCGACATACCGACTGGATTGCAGCTGATGGAATATCATTGATGGAATGTTCTCTTAATGCAATAACTGATGGAATTTAGCTGATCTCTTACAACCCAATCCAGAAAGTATTGCATATTTTGTGTTTTAGCTTCAGTGAAGTTTAATATTACACTAATTCGCCAACAGAATTCTCAATAAGCCAAAAATCATACCAGATAATTAAAGTGCAATATTTTGGCTTTAAAAAGGAAACATGAACTGTTTTCGAAAACCAATGAAAATACATGACTTTTCCATTCATTATAGGGGTGGCGTTCAAAAAGTTTTGCATAAACCAATCAGCGTTCAATAAATATTGCATATTTGGAGTTTCTTGGTTCTATAAATACTGGAATTTGTCGTAAGTGGTTTCCAAGCCATTCCTGCATTTCTCTACATAAGTCACTCGTCTCCGCAGCAGCTATGAATAGCAGGAAAAGGTTATCTTTGGATGCAAAACGCAAGATCGTCGAGTTTCATCTCAGTGGGCAAAAACAATCCCAGATTGCACGAGATTTGGAAATTCATCAGAGCACAGTGAGCCGGGTACTTTCAGGCTACAAGCGGAATGGTGAAGTTACTCCAAGAACACCAAGCTCCGGAAGACCAAGAGCAACATTATCCAGAGAGGATCGTCATCTGAAACGAATCATCGCCCAAAATCGTTTCAACTCGATCAATCAGTTCAGGATGTTGTGGAACATGTAAAGAGGTGTGCACGTTAGCAGAACAACAGTTCACAACCGGCTCAGAGAGATGGGATTTCGATCACGATAACCGAAAAGAAAGCCCTTGACAGCGAGGAAACAAAGAGCCAAACGTCTGCAGTGGAAAAGAGAGCACAAAAAGTGGAATCTTCAGTGGAACAATGTCATTTTTAGCGACGAGAGTCAGTTTCTTGTACCTGTCGGAGAACATGGTAGAGTTTGGAGAACGAACGGTGAAGCATTTGTTCCTGGGTGTACCAAGTTACACGGTTAAGCATCCTCTCGGTGTGATGGTGTGGGGATGCATCAGTGCTCAAGGGGTCAGCAAACTCCTTTTCTTGAAAGGAAAAGTGAATTCCGAAGCTTATACAGAAATACTGGAAGCAGGACTATTACCCACAATCGAAGAACTTTTTGGTGATGATGATATCGTGTTTCAACAAGACCTCGCGCCTTGCCACAACTCAAGATTCACCCGTGAGTGGATGAGAGAAAATAACCTGAATGTTCTTCCTTGGGCACCGAACTCTCCTGACGTTAACCCAATTCAAAATGTCTGGAGAGATATGAAGAAACGAATTAACACATCTGTTCCAAAACCAACAAGTGTGTACGAGCTGAAAGATCTTATCCAGCAAGTTTGGGACTCTTACAAACCCGTTATGTGCCATCAAATAATTGGTTCCATGCCACGCCGATGTCGAGCAGTGATACGCAGCCGTGGTTATCCCACAAAATACTAGTTTTGTACATGTTGAATGCATTTATGCAATATTTTTTGAACAATGTTTATAATATGCAATACTTTTTGTACGATGTACTTGCCTTATAAGAATATTTTCACACCCTTGAAATAAATAATCGGAAATAGTTGGTGTCAAAATAAGCATTGTTGATGGATCTTCATTTGTCTTATTTTTCTTTTTGACAGTCTCAACTCAATCACTGGATTAACATATACCAACAACAAACAAGTACGTAACATGAGAAATATGCAATACTTTCTGGATTGGGTTGTAATTCCGTCAGTGTACACCAAAGCTCATAAATAGTAAGCGCAACAGCTTCTACGGGAGAAAAAACGCCTCGTTCTTCAGCAACCTCATGTGAGCGAGATTATAAAACATTTTGATTCCCATGACTCCAAGCGGCAGTTTGTCCCCATGATTCAAAGCGATTTGTTCCAAGGAAAACCATGGTGGATTCAATCAAGCGTTATAACTCGTATCGAGAGAAGTAACAATCATTCTTTTCATGGAATGGAAAAGAAAATCAAATTTTAAAGTGTGAAGATAATTCATCCAACAAAAGAATATACAGATTTCTAAAAGATAAAGAAAGGTATGTTTGAAATTTTGTTTTCTTAGAACACTTAAGTCATGTTTGCATTAGTCGTAAAGTTTAATTAACGCATAATGTAGATTAATGATTGCTAACCCTCGTCGCATCGACTACGCTGTTTTCTAAATTTCGTCCCTACCTGCGCGCATATAAACACCTATGCGAATATTTAATCTCACACGATCTTCTAGTAAGGGATGCAGGTATTTTTTCCATAAGGCTAACGTTTTCCTAATAATTCTTATGTTTAGCGACCATGACTCGCCGAATCGACGAAGGTTTGTAACAATGCAACATTTTTAGAACCTTTCTAATGTATTAACAGAAAGCACTAATGGTATTGCTCTCTGGTATTAATTAGAGTGTAATAGGGGGGAAATACGGTAAATTTTCGGTATCTGCACAATCGCAACCGCGAGTCAAATCGCAAACGATCATGCGACCAAGGTAAGTGAATTTAATTTTTAAAGACTGGGGGGCTGTGCCCCCCAGACCCCCCCCCCCCTCTAACAAAGTGATATATACCCCAACCTATCTGGTTACAGGGGGCAGTTGGTTTCCCCCCGGCCGGAAATCGCGACAATTCAATTTGCGGATTCAGTCATCGCGCGATTGTGCAGATACCGAAGATTAACCGGAAATACTTTTTGATGATACATTTTACTTGTTTTATTTTTTTATATTATTCCTTTTTGTTATTTCATTAATAATTATTAATTTTATAATATAATAATTTTATTGTTTGAGCTATTCAAATAGGAATTAAATGTTAAATTTTAATACGAATGCAAAATACAGACTAAAATAAAAAAATAATTTTATACTAACTACTAGGAATCAAACAATGATAATAAATATAGAAATTAACATTTCTATAAACATTTTATTTATAAAAATACGCTAAAAATTTTTCTTTCAATTTAAGGACAGTTAAATTGACGAGGGTTTGTAAGAAGCGCTATTCGGGAAGGCTTTGTAATCCAGGATTAAATATTTTTATTAGCTTAAGAATACAAAAAATTATAAATCATTTACTAATTAATTAATTAATTCATTCATTACATATGATACAATAATAAATTCAAGCATAAACGCGAGGGGGCTGATCGATGTCATCCGAGAAAATTAGGGAACGCTGCTCTGGGGCGAGTTTTTGAACTTGAGATCGCGGTTTCGTAAGCATCGCTCATACGTCAAAATTACGTAATATCAAAGCCTTCCAATGGCAATTCCTCTGATCTTACGCAATTTTGATGTATGAGCGATGCTTACTAAACCGCAATCTCAAGTCCAAAAACTCGACCCTGGACTTTTACCTAAAATAATTATACAGTTTGAGTAATACAGAAATTTGCGGGTAAAATTTTTATAATAAAACATACAGAGACAATAGTTTTTGCTATCGCCAGCATCACTTAAAATATATGTCTTTATTGCAAACCGCGCATAAGAACTCAGGATAAATGAACACTCCGCCGAAAAGACTCTTTTCAGTTCCCCGAATAACTTTCTTGTTTATTGGAAATTAAATTTAGATATTGTATATTATTGTATCAACAAATATTTACGATCTCTATAGAAGAGAAAATGAGAAGGAGAAATTGCTCTCCAACGGGGAAATGAAATGAAAATTGGCTATTAAACTTAGAACAAACAAAATATTTATATACAAGGTGTTTTTGAATTGAGTACAGATTTTTAGGGAGATGAGAGAAGAGGTCCTTAGAAGTATTTTTTGTCATATGCACATGGGGTCCCCGCAGCTCCGTTTACTTACAATACTGCATTTAACAATCAAATGACACCGGGAAGCAGTGTGCGTTGGTAGGCTTAGATTATTTTATTTTTAACAATTAACACAAGCAATCTACTGTATGACTTTTACAGTAATTGTTCGAAATGACCGGCATTTGCTTCATAGCACAATTCGCAACGCCTTATGATGGATTGATGTACGCGTGGAAGCAGTTGATTAGCACGGTCGCTGATGTCACCTGCTGCCGCGACAACACGAGCCGCCAATTCTTCTTCGGTATCTACGGGTTCGGAGAACGCCATTGATTTTATGCTTCCCCATAAAAAAATCCATCGGTGTGAGATCTGGCGATCTCGGTGGCCAAGCAACTGGTCCGCCATGACCAATCTAACGACCAGGGCATGTCTCATTTAGGTAATCTCTAACTGCTCTTGTGTAATGCGAAGGTGCGCCGTCCTGTTGAAACCACATCAAATGTCTGGTCATTAGTGGAGCATCTTCAAGAAGATCAGGGAGCTCCTCCTTCAGGAAACCAAGGTATGTTTGGAGATATGGCCCAATCAGGACATTGTGAATCATGCCAGCCCAAATATTCAACGAAAAACGATGCTGAAAACTTTTAACATGTATTGCACATGGGTTGACATGAGATCACATATGACTATTGTAGCTATTGAATATTCCCTCTCGCGTAAACGTTGCCTCATCTGTCCACAAAACCATGGAAGGAAAGTCTGGAATCCTATTCTGTTGCTGCATAAACCATTCCGCGAAAGCACGCCGGAAACCATGATCATTGGGACATAATTCCTGCACCTTTCGAAGCTTGAACGGATGTTTCAGGTTGTCATGTAAAATGTTTCATACAGTGGTATGACAACTATTCAAAGCAGCTCCGACCGCACGAGTACTTGTCGATGGATTTCGGTTAAACCTTTCCAAAACTTCATCCTCTAATTCGGGGGAGCGTAACCACCGACGACGTTCACGCTGATGATGATCATGAGCGAATGCGCCTGTTTCTCTTAGATGACGATCTACTGCACCAAATGTTTGTGAATTGGGAAGAATTCTGTTGGGATAACGTTCAGCATACAAACGCCTTGCACCATCCATGGTACCAGCAGCACCGAGACACAGATGCATGTCTGCATAATCATTCCATGTAAAACGATTCATACTGCTTGTTTAACTTTACACATGAAAAAAGTACATCAAGTAAACTTTTTAAAACAAATCTTTACCTACTGCTTTCCCAGAATGCGATTAGTTCATTTACATATGGACTAATCGTATTTTACAAAGGGGTTGGATACCATGGAATCTCCTTGACGAAGTTTGTCCTAAGACTTTTCAACAAACAAGCACGTGCACCTTCAAATTTCTTTGCACACAATTACTTTAAAAGTTATTACAGTAGATTGCTTGTGTTAATTGTTAAAAATAAAATAATCTAGGCCTACCAACACACACTGCGTCCCCAATGTTCAATGCAGTATTGTAAGTAAACGGAGCTGCTGGGACCCCATTTTCATATGACAAAAGATACTGCTAAGAACCTGTTCTACCATCTCTCAAAAAATCTGTACTCAATTCAAAAACACCTTGTTTGTATATGGGGTGTTCAATTTATCTAAAGACAATGAAATATCTCGAGAACCACATCGGATGAAAAAACGTGTGGAATGAAAAATGTTCGTCTCGAAGGGGGACATCTAATGATACGAAACTCGACCCCCCACGCCCTGGAGGTGGGGGAGGGAGGAGTTAAAAAATTTAAATAAGAACCCCCATTTTTTATTGCAGATTCGGATTCTCCAGAAAAAATTACCCCAATTTGACCTAGATTCGAGTCATTTCGGTCACAGATGGTGCTGTAATCGACAAAAATCAAAATGGGTAAAAAATCGTTGAAAAATGGCGATATCTCAAGAAATAGGTATCAGATCAGCAAAATAAAATTAAATGTTTTTTGATATTCTTACAAATGCTATTTAATGACACCATAATTTTCTATTCTATATCGCCATTTTTCAACGATTTTTTACCCATTTTGATTTTTGTCGATTACAGCGCCATCTGTGGCCGAAATGACTCGAATCGTAGGTAAGATTGGGATAATTTTTTAAGTTTTTTTACTCCTCTCTCCCCCACCTCCAGGGGGTGGGGATGGGGGGTCGAGTTTGGTGTCATTAGATGTCTCCCTTCGAGACGAACATTTTTCATTCCACACTTTTTTTGACCCGATGTGTGGTTCTTGAGATATTTCAATGTCTTCAGACAAATTGAACACCTGGTATATCTCATGACCAACAACGCAAGGCAAAGTTTGTGCAACACTAGGTATCAACAATGGTATCAACACGCAATGCACCAACGTGCACGAAAGTGTAAATCCATCCATTTGGGTGACTTTCAGAGAAAATCAGGAAACTTTTGCAATAAGTGTGCACGAAAGTGTAAATCCGCCTACGTGGGTGCATGTTGGTGCAAATCTTGAAAGTTTGGCAAAAAGTGTGCACGAAAGTGTAAATCCATTACTATGCAGGAAACAACAATATATATCTCATGACCAACAATGAAAGGCAAAGTTTGTTCAATATAGATAAGGTTGAATATGTGACAATGCATAATATTCCTGTTATTCAGGCTTTTCTTAGAAAAGAGAGTTCTTAGTACTTAACAATTTCTGGAATATCTTGAAAAATGATCAGTAACTGGAGATAATGGAGAGTTAGCAGACTATTGAGAATGAGTGGAAAGACGACCGAGGAAGCACTCCTTTAGCTCCGTGCTGTATTGAGCAAATATTAAGCATGTCAATAGAAGAATCTGCGATCGCTAGACTACACAGAGATGAGTAGCCAAGTTTTGCTTCAAGACATCGAGAGAAGAGTGGGAATTAAAACAACATCAGTTGTATATCTAAAGTAAGATTACGTGATTAAGAAATAATTTAGATTAGTAGTGGCATCCTTAGGGAGATCCATCCATTTTGAGCCTTTAAAAAAATTTTTTTTCGATTTTTGATTAAGAATTTTTATTGTCTTAATTGTAAGCGTTTTCATGTGTTTATTTTAAAGATATTGCAAAATTTATTCCAAAAGAAAAAGTCCGAGCCGCTCCGGGGTTATCACCTAGCTTATTTGGTAGCACATCAGATCTAAACTTTTCATAAAAATATATTTTGACTATATTCTGTGGGAATGTGTATATTTTGGTAACTGAGATGCTGATGATGCGATGATTGACTGTTCGTTTCCAAGAATTATAAATAATGAGCATAAAATGATGATACAGAGACAAAACATTATTAACGCAGCGTCTATTGATGAGGCAAAGGAGTCACGCGTGTCTCCCTGGAGCTCCCTATCAAACATCCAGAAGACTGGCAAAAAATTATGTATCTGGAAAGGAAAGAGAAAAATCAACCATTGGTCAGAGAAACTCTGCAACTAAAACTGAAAAAGCTATACGGGCATTTGAAACATCTGAAGAACAGGAGTTTCAAACAGAGCAAGAGAGTAAGAAAAACTTTAGTCTAAAGTATCTGGTGATGCTCCGCAGTGGTGAGGCAAGTCAAGAAGACTCTAGATAAACTCCCATTATATCACCTAGAATCCCTGTTTTTCGTATTTTTCATAGAATGGTGAGTCCCTTTGCTCTGTGTTGTATTGATTGAGTTATTATTTAACCAACTGGGAGTTATAATTTAATTTTTTGAAATTGTTCTGTTTACCTGCAAGTGTAATTATGCCAGGCAAAGCCAGGTACCTCTGCTAGTCTTTAATAAATTTCAACAAAAAATTATTAAATTAATTTTGAAAAACGAAATATACAGGTACATATTCGTTATGATAATTTAAAATTTTATTATGAAAGCTATAATAAAATAAAATCCTAATAAGAAATTTTTATTCAGTTCTTCTGGGGTCATTTTTTTTAAATCGTCCCTTTCAACACCTGTATTTGAAAATAAGGTATAATTAATTTGTCCCTAATGTTTCATTGCATTTCATAATAAACATTAACAAACAGTCAACTTACCTTTCCGAATCGTTCGGAAAACGAAAGTAAGATATCTCGAAGTTTATATCGATAATTTCGATAAAATAAAGCAGCACATGCTGTTCCACTAGGCGCCATATATTCTGTGTGTGCTTTAGGCCTTCTGGTGGCCGTGGGAGAAAATGGGTTTAGAAAACTGGCTGAGTGTCGCATTCGTTTTACTTTATCCGTGGTATATTCATGGAGATATTTAGGTCATGTGAGTTCGCTGGCCAAACCATTGTAGAGATATTTCTTGAAGTTAACCATTGCTTGGTGGTCTTCGCCCCATGAGCAGGTGCACTGATATGCTTAAACATGAAATCAGCATCTCCAAAGAATGTTTTGATTGATGGAATCAGAAACGTTCCCAATATTTCCTGATAAGTTGGAGTATTTATGGTGGTTTTTAAAAATGCAAATTTTCCTACCACAAATGCCCTGACACAACCCAATACAATCACTGAAGCAGGAAACTTGACAGATGATTTCATCGTGCTCGGCAGATATGCTTCATCTTTCTTATGCCAAACACGAGTCCCCTGATCACTGTAAAACACACAGAATTTTGATTCATCGTTGTAAGGTCACGTTTGATATACAGGGTGTAAATTTTAAGTTGACAAAGCAGAATAACTCGAAA